>SKCR01048542.1:0-46406 GCA_019454045.1 Zanthoxylum bungeanum
ATCCTCTCTTCCTCTTGTAGATTCACTTGAAACCTATGGGTTTTACCCCCATTAGGTTGGTCTACAAGTTCCTAGACTGAGTTAGAGTACATGGACTTCATCTTTAGGTTCATGGCTTTGAGCCATTCCTCTTTGTCAGAACATCCATTGCACTACGATAGGTCAATGGATCATTGATACCATCGCTGGATACGATAACGTGTGCCTCTCTAACCCCAAGGTAATGATCAGGTTGTCGTACAACCCTCCCACTGCGTCTAGGTGGTAGATCATTCTGACGAACTTGTATCTGACTCTCAGATGTTGAAGGTGCTATGTGTTTGTCAACTTTTGTTGACGGTGGTGTGCTGGTCGAACCAATAAGTAACTCCTCAAGTAACACCTTACTCCGAGGTTTGAACTCCCTCATATAGTCCTCCTCTAGAAACATGGCATTTTTCGATACAAATACTTTGTTATCATCAGGACTATAGAAGAATCCACCCCTAGTTTCCTTAGGATAGCATACAAATAGACACACATGAGAACGTGGCTCCAACTTAGTAGTCTTATTCTTCAGTACATGTGCTGGACACCCCCATATGCGGAAATGTCGTAAACTAGTTTTACGACCATTTCACAACTCTAAGGGAGTCTTAGGAATAGACTTAGATGGAACTACATTAAGGATATGCATCGCGGTTTGCAGTGCATATCCCTAAAATGAACTAGGTAGTGATTTATAACTAAATATAGATCTCATCATGTCTAGTAGGGTCCGATTTCTCCTCTCTGCAACACAATTTTGTTGTGGTGTTCCAGACGCTGTGAACTGGGATACTATCTCATGCTCAACTAAGAATTCCTCGAAGTCTCTGTCGAGGTATTCCCCTCCACGATCCGATCGTAGAGCTTTGATTGTCTTACCTAATTGGTTCTCAACCTCAACACGATACTCTTTGAACTTTTCAAAGGTATCTGATTTGTGATGTATAAGTTAGACATACCCATATCTTGAATAATCGTCAATGAATGTGACGAAGTATTCATAACCGCCTCGGGCTCTTACCTTCATCGGTCCGCAAACGTCCGAATGTATTAGCTCAAGTGGTTGACTGGCTCTTATAACTTTTCCAGTAAAAGGTCTCTTGGTCATTTTTCCTTCTAAACAGGATTCACAAACTAGTAAAGTCACGAGCTTTAACTGGTTTAAGGCTCCGTTCTTTATCAATCTGTTTATCCGATCAAGGTTGATATGACCAAGTCTAAGATGCCATAGATATGTGTCATCGTGAGAAATCTTTGGCCGTTTGGTTTTAGGTTTATCAACCTTAAACATTTCAGTATTAAGTAGTGACCTATGTGTTAACGGTCTTAACACATACAAGTTATTTTCTGAGTTTCCTGTCCATATAGTTAATCCATTTCTACCAATAATAACCAAATTGCTATTAAAAGAAACTGAATAACCATCATCCAAAAGTTTAGAAACATAAATCAAATTCCTGCGAAAACCAGGAATGAATAACACATTATTCAAATTTAAATAACTATTATTCATTAAATTTAAACTAGAAACTCCCAATGCTTTTGCTGAAATGGCATCCCTTGTCCCGACCCTCATGGTGTAGTCACCTTCAGCAAGGTCCCACCATGAATCAAGTAGCTGCAAAGAAGAACAAACATGGTTAGTGGCTCCAAAATCAACAATCCAAGCGGATTTATCATCCTCTTGTAATAGAGATTCAATAACGAGTAAATCATATTTACCTGTTTCCTTTTTCTCTTTCAGCTCGGCAAGGTATTTAGGACAATTCCTTTTTCCAATGCCCATTCTTGTTGCAGTGGAAACATTTTCCTTTGGGCTTGGCACCCTTGGAGCATTTCTTGTTCTTCTTCTTCATGGGCTTTCCTTTAGCCTTCCCAGTGTTTTTCTTCTTCATCTTTGCAGATTTAGAAGACTTGGTAACATTTGCCTCTGCATCGGATTTACGAGGATCCACAGGCATGGACTCGTAATGGGTGAGCTCATTAAGCAGTTGGGTCAAAGTAAAATTCAACTTGTTCATAACATAGTTACTTTTAAACTACAGGAAACTCTTCGGAAGAGTTTCCATAATCATGGTCACCTGGCTACGCTCTTCAATACGAGCTCCATGGGATTCAGTAGTGTTGAGATAGGTCATCATCCTCAAGACATGCTCTCGGACTGATGTCTCATCCTTCATCATAGCAGTCATCGCTAAGACCATGGCCTCATAGCGTTGACGCTCCGAAGGATGCCGAAACATACTCCATCATCTGAGATGCTAGAGCCATAGGTTCATGCTTTGTAGCAATAACCTCAGACATCCCTACTAGCAAGTAGCATCGGGCTTTCTCATTTGCTGCGACCCATTTCTGGTAGGTATCTGATGAGTGGTATTTATATTACTATTTCCCACTCATTTAACCTAATATTTTGTATAGTTTCTTAAGTTTTGTGAATATTTTGATGTGTTTTGTGTTATTTTGTAGATAAATAAAGTTTCAGGACATTCTGGAGGTGATTTGGGCCAAAACAGTGAAAATTGAACGAAAATGGCATTTTAGTAAATTCCCGCATCGCGACGCCAAGACCTTTCACGTCGCGACGCCTAACGTGCGCCGAACAGTGCTAACGTGCGCCGGGTCCACAAATCAGAATCTGAGAAAAGTTTGACTTTGCTAAAATATGTCGTGCCACGTGTCAACATCACAGCCGATCTGCTAACATGCACCGTGCCACGTGTCAGCATCCTACGGTGCCGAAAGTCATCATCGCCACGTGTGCCATGTGGCATCCTATGTATCTCTATGTCATCATCCACGTCAGCAAGTCAACAAGTCAACGTTGCCACGTGTCGTGCCATATCATCATCATCCAATCAGGAAGTGCCACGTGTCGTAATCCTACGGTGCCGACAGTCTCTTTCCCATGTGTCGCCACATCACCGCCACGTCACCGCCACGTCAGCAACAATCATTGAGTATCTAATCCTTATCTGACACGTGGTGGATAAGAATCTCATCGACCAATCAGAAGCCGCCACGTGTCACAATAATTGAAGCCTAACCACCTCGCCATGTGTCACTTTATCAGCTTATCCAGAATCTTCAAACCGGCGAACCAGAGCATGCCACGTCGACAAAAGCTGGCGTAGCGACGCTGAAGGCTCTGGCGTCGCGATGCTGGAAGCCTACCGAGGCCTATAAATTGAGCTCGAGATTTCAGAATTCAATGCACCACTCTCTCTCTTATATTCTATCTAAATAGAGAGTTTCTCTCTTTACTTTCTTTTAGTTTTTAGTTTTATTTTTCGTTTTTAGTTTTGTAATTAATTTTTAATTACGTTTTGTTAATATAGTAATTTACTTTTTTACTTTTTACAGTTTTTACTATTTACCATGAGGAGGTAACTTCCCCAGCTAGGGTGAAAGGTAATTCTTTTACAGTTACTATTTAGATTAATCTCCCTTAAAAATAATATATTCACTATTTAAAATATTGACTTAAAAAGGATACCGCTAGATTGGTCGGTTGGTAATTCATTTTAATCTGGTTTAAACCTGACTAATAAAGGATACCGCCAGATTGGTCGGTTGGTAATTTAATTTTGGTTTCGCCTTTATGGATGGTTGGACTTAATTTTACTTAATCAGGATACCGCCTATATGGCTGGTTGGAAAAAGAATCACAAGTTTATATATTATTTTATGGGAGATATCTAAATTAGTAGTAGCAAAAGTAATTCCTTTTACCTTAGCATTTTATTTTATTGTAATTTACTTTTCAGTATTTACTTTACCGCATTTTTATTTTATGTCTTTTATTTTCAAGTTTTTATTAGCCTTAGTTATGTGTTGTAACTAAATTAGTTATCTGGGGTTGTGATGACTTTTAATATCACCGTTTTATAAGGGGTTAGATTATAGCTTGGGTAATATAAAGATTTATTTATTGAGTCTTAATATTAATGCTTTTTCATTAACTGGCCATTAATAAAATTGATCTGGTAAATCTAAAATGAACTAGACATAGGGATTTTAGGTTTCAGCCTTAGACTCAATAGCACACGATATTCCTTGAGGATAGATAACCCTTTAATAGATTTCCTTACAGGATAGGAATATACCTGTCGGGCGGGGGTAGCCATAATTGGAACTTAAACTTAATGAATCCAGATAATTTGGTTGACATAGACATATGGTTCAATTGGGTTAAACTGGGTATTTGTGTCTGACCATCGACAGAGGCTTACACATAATTTAGTGTTCCAGGTTAATAAATCAATATATTACCCAACTTTAAGATAACCACTTCATCTTTAAAATGATATTGGAAGAAATCACAACCCTAGATAGTTTTTAATATTGAATTTTCTTAAAACCTATTTTCGAACAATTTTATTTATTTGTTTTTAAATTTAGAATCGTCGCCATTTCAAATCAATCAAATCAACTTGTTAGATATTAGTAATCATTTGACCTCATAAAATTAATAGTTTAGATATTAAGTTCTTGTGGGATCGATATTTTTATACTACTTGAACGATACGTGCGCTTGCGTTATACATGTGTGTTTACGCCGGTCAAGTTTTTGGCGCCGTTGCCGGGGACTTATTTATCATTTACTATCAGTTTAGGGGTAAGATACGTTACTTGTATCTAATTTCTTTTTACTTATTGTTTTTTGTTTTCTTGTGTTTCAGGTTCTCAGAAACTTCATGAGACGAACTAGAAGCTTTGAACTCCGACCGCTTGACCCAGAAATTGAAAGAACCATCAGACAGTTGAGAAGGGAAAGGCGAGAAGGCCAAGAAGCTTTAGTCAACATGGAACCTGAACCTTTGAACGTTGCACCACCAATTCCCATTCGAGACAGAACCATTCCGGTGGTTGACAGACTCATTTCCTGTATTGTACTTCCTCCCTTACCAGCAAATGCGTGTGACATCAAAACATGCATTCAGAAGATTCAGCAGTCAGTTCAGTTCGGGGGGAATGCAGCTGAAGATCCTAATGCCCACATCAGCAACTTCCTGGAAGTTTGCGGCACTTTTAACTACAACAGAGCATCAGAAGAAGTAATGAGACTGTGAGTTTTTCCATCTCCTTAAAGGACAGAGCTAAAGCTTGGCTACATTCACTACCAGCAGGTTCTATCACAACTTGTAACACTTTAGCCACCAAATGATTAACCGTGCTGATGCTTTTATCGCTTTGCCAGGTGGCTTGGGTACATTGGAGGAAATTTTTATAGTTCTATCTTGGGCGAACCTGAACATACACCAGAAACCGCTTGGACTGCTCAACATTGATGGATTTTATGATTTTCTTTGTGTGTTTCTTAATGATGCTCGGAGAAATGGGTTCATGTCAAAACCTTTAAAAGAACTCCTCTTTACTGCCAGAACTGCTCCGGATCTAATAGACCAACTCATAGCCTATGAACCACAAGTTGACCCTATCCTTTCAAAGATAAATTGGTCCGAGAACGATCGTGGTAAGAGGCGTAGGATTAATCTGGATCTTAACGTTTAATTTCCTGTAGATTTTCAGCTAACCAGGTACAACCTTCTTAACTCTCCTTTTACTGTTTAAGACATTGGGGACAATGTCTTATTTAGGTTTGGGGGAGGGAATTAGTTGATCAGTACCTTGTTTTTAGTTTGTGTGTTGTTTTATTTTTAGTCCAAAATTTTTCGAAAAATACAAAAAAAATTGAAAAATTTTCAAAAATTACAAAAATATTTTGCAGTTTTTGTGTTTTGACTAAAAAGATGAAATTGGTAAGAGATAGCTGAGTAAGGAGTTTCCACTCCTGAGACGTATCTCAAGCCTATTTTCGAAACAAGTCAATTTTTGTTTATTTCATTTTGAATTATTTAATTTGTGAATTCTCCATAATACTGACTAAAAGGAATCTTCATATGTTCAGTTAGCAGATATTATCAACATATATAGTAACATACGGACATGAGCTAAAATTGAAAAGTTTGTAATATTCAGTGCTCTAGTTTAATTGGAGGAAACATCTCAAAAACCAATGGTGTAAAAAAAAAAAAAGTCTGAGATCCGAGTTATTAAGTCTGTAAGGGTGTTTTAACACCTAGTGCCCTAAAGCCAACTGGTTTGGGAGTCACTGGCCCAAAGCTCGCTACATGGATCAAAGATGCTGCAAAAATATATATCTGAAGTCTGAGTAATTAAGTCTGTAGGGGTGTCTTAACACCTGGTGCCCTAAAGCCAACTGGTTTGGGAGCCACCGACCCAACACTCGTTACATAGATGGAAGATATTGTATATAAATAAAAAATAAAAAAAAATCAAAGAAAAAATTAGAAAAATGAGAAAAATTATTCCATCGCTACAAAAATGTGTGAAATCTGATAGAACTTTAGGACAAAAATATTACTTTCTTATCAACTGCACTTATGACTGTTGTGGGCAAAAATGAGTTGTTTAATATTATGTTGGCTGTGTATATGAAGAATGGTAAAAATAATCGGAGAATTTACTTATTCAGTAATTTAGAATAAAACAAAACAACTAGTAACTGGGAGTAGAAGTTTCACCTGATTAGTCACTAACTTCTTTATTCTCTTTTCGCTTGTCTTTTTGCTTTTGTGTGCATTAGTTTTATTACCTGTTTACTGTTTGTGGGTATCATTGTTGTAAACCCTCACGAGACTACAACTCGTCCACTAGGGACACCTAGGGGTTTAAAGGCTTGTTGCATACGCTAAATGCAACCGTGATCCCTACGAAAGTGGCTTAGTTAATTTATTTGTATTATTTTATGTTTTGCTCGAGGACTAGCAAAATGTTAGGTTTGGGGGTGTGATGAGTGGTATTTATATCACTATTTCCCACTCATTTAACCTAATATTTTGTATAGTTTCTTGAGTTTTGTGAATATTTTGATGTGTTTTGTGTTATATTGTAGATAAATAAAGTTTCAGGACATTCTCGAGGTGATTTGGGCCAAAACAGTGAAAAATGGACGAAAAGGGCATTTTAGTAAATTCCCGCATTGCGACGCCAAGACCTTTCGCGTCGCGACGCCTAACGTGCGCCGAACAGTGCTAACGTGAGCCAGGTCCACAAATTAGAATCTGAGAAAATTTTGACTTTGCTAAAATGCGCCGTGCCACGTGTCAACATCACAGCCGATCTGCTAACATGTGTCGTGCCACGTGTCAGCATCCTACGGTGCCGACAGTCATCATCGCCATGTGTGCCACGTGGCATCCAACCGTCTCCATGTCATCAGCCACGTCAGCAAGTCAACAAGTCAACATTGCCACGTGTCGTGCCACATCATCATCATCCAATCAGGAAGTGCCACGTGTCGCAATCCGACGGTGCCGACAGTCTCTTTCCCACGTGTCACCACGTCACTGCCATGTCAGCATCAATCATTGAGTATCTAATCCTTATCTGACATGTGGCGGATAAGAATCTCATCGACCAATCAGAAGCCGCCATGTGTCACAATAATTGAAGCCTAACCACCTCGCCACGTGTCACCTTATCAGCTTATCCAGAATCTTCAAACCGGCGAACCAGAGCGTGCCACGTCGACAAAAGCTGGCGTAGCGACGCTGAAGGCCCTGGCATCGCAATACTGGAAGCCTACCGAGGCCTATAAATTGAGCTCGAGATTTCAGAATTCAATGCACCACTCTTTCTCTTATATTCTATCTAAAGAGAGAGTTTCTCTCTCTACTTTCTTTTAGTTTTTAGTTTTTTTTTTTAGTTTTTAGTTTTGTAATTAATTTTTAAATACGTTTTGTTAATATAGTAATTTAATTTTTTACTTTTTACAGTTTTTACTATTTACCATGAGGAGGTAACTTCCCCAGCTAGGGTGAAAGGTAATTCTTTTACAGTTACTTTTTAGATTAATATCCCTTAAAAATAATATATTCACTATTTAAAATATTGACTTAAAAAGGATACCGCCAGATTGGTCGGTTGGTAATTCATTTTAATCTTGTTTAAACCTAACTAATAAAGGATACCGCCAGATTGGTCGGTTGGTAATTTAATTTTGGTTCCGCCTTTATGGCTGGTTGGACTTAATTTGACTTAATCAGGATACCGCCTATATGGCTGGTTGGTAAAAGAATCACAAGTTTATATATTATTTTATGGGAGATATCTAAATTAGTAGGAGCAAAAGTAATTCATTTTACCTTAGCATTTTATTTTATTGTAATTTACTTTTCAGTATTTACTTTACCGAATTTTTATTTTATGTCTTTTATTTTCAATTTTTATTAGCCCTAGTTATGTGTTGTAACTAAATTAGTTATCTGGGGTTTGATGACTATTAATATCACCGTTTTATGAGGGGTTAGATTATAACTTGGGTAATATAAAGATTTATTTATTGAGTCTTAATCTTAATGCTTTTTCATTAACTGGTCATTAATAAAATTGATCTGGTAAATCTAAAATGAACTAGACATAGGGATTTTAGGTTTCAGCCTTAGACTCAATAGCCCACGATCTTCCTTGAGGATAGATAACCCTTTAATAGATTTCCTTACAGGATAGGAATATATCTGTCGGGCGGGGGTAGCCATAATTGGAACTTAAACTTAATGAATCCAGATAATTTGGTTGACACAGACATATGGTTCAATTGGGTTAAACTGGGTATTTGTGTCTGACCATCGACAGAGGCTTACACATAATTTAGTGTTCCAGGTTAATAAATCAATATATTACCCAACTTTAAGATAACCACTTCATCTTTAAAATGATATTGGAAGAAATCACAACCCTAGATAGTTTTTAATATTGAATTTTCTTAAAACCTATTTTCGAACAATTTTATTTACTTGTTTTTAAATTTAGAATCATCACCATTTCAAATCAATCAAATCAACTTGTTAGATATTAGTAATCATTTGACCTCATAAAATTAAGAGTTTAGATATTAAGTCCTCGTGGGATCGATATTTTTATACTACTTAACCGATACGTGCGCTTGCGTTATACGTGTGTGTTTACGCCGGTCAAGTTTTTGGCACCGTTGCCGGGGACTTATTTATCTTTTACTATCAGTTTAGGGGTTAGATACGTTACTTGTATCTAATTTCTTTTTACTTATTGTTTTTGTTTTCTTGTGTTTCAGGTTCTCAGAAACTTCATGAGACAAACTAGAAGCTTTGAACTCCGACCGCTTGACCCAGAAATTGAAAGAACCATCAGACAGTTGAGAAGAGAAAGGCGAGAATGCCAAGAAGCTTTAGTCAACATGGAACCTGAACCTTTGAACGTTGCACCACCAATTCCCATTCGAGACAGAACCATTCCGGTGGTTGACAGACTCATTTCATGTATTGTACTTCCTCCCTTACCAGCAAATGCGTGTGACATCAAAACATGCATTCAGATGATTCAGCAGTCAGTTCAGTTCGGGGGGAATGCAACTGAAGATCCTAATGCCCACATCAGCAACTTCCTGGAAGTTTGCGGCACTTTTAACTACAACAGAGCATCAGAAGAAGCAATGAGACTGCGATTTTTTCCATCTCCTTAAAGGATCTAAAGCTTGGCTACATTCACTACCAGCAGGTTCTATCACAACTTGGAACACTTTAGCCACCAAATTTCTTGCAAAATACTTTCTACCAGCCAGGATCGGAAAACTGAGGAATGACATCACATCCTTTGTACAACAAGATTCAGAATCCCTCTGCGAAGCTTGGGAAAGGTACAAAGATTTGCTTCGGAAATGTCCTCACCATGAGATTACAAAATGGCTTCAAGTCCAAACATTCTATAATGGGATTTCTGGAATAATGAGAACCACAATCGATGCCGCTGCTAGAGGAGCCTTGATGGCAAAAGGAGAAGATCAAGCCTGAGACCTAATCGAAGAAATGGCCAACAACAATTCTTTATGGCCAATAGAAAGGAGCATGATCCAAAGAATTGCAGGAATTTATGAAAGTGGAGCCAATACAGCAGTCAACGCCAAGCTGGATTAGATATGCAAATTTATAGAGACTCTTACCACTGGATCCACAAGTTCACCATATGGAGGAGCACCAGAGTCGAACCAACTTGAAGAAACGGTGAATTTTGTCAACAATTTCAACAGACAGGGGAATAATCCTTATTCCAACACCTACAACCCAGGGTGGAGGAATCATCCCAATTTTTCATGGAGCAACAATTTAGGCCAACAGCAGAACTATCCACCATGTCTTTTACAAATAGTGATGCTATGTGTCATAATTGTCCAACAATCTCCCACTTGGCCTATAGCCAATCACTCAAGTGTCCAACATCTGAACTATATACGGGTCACTCATGCTTATGCTGAGATATCGCTTTCACCAGCGGATTTACAATGTTATCATCTGATGCGATTTATTCGATCATCACATCGCCACGATGTATGATCTCACGAATCAGATAAAACCGTCGAAATACATACTTGGATCGCTGATGAGACCGTAATTCTTTAGCCTGTGTTGTAGCCTAGCTCAGCTGCTAACAGAACTACTCCTAATCTAATTAGGAATTTTATAGATCCAAAATGCTTCTCTCGCTGCCTCAGCCGCAACAGTATATTCTTCTTTTGTTGTTGAACCGACAATAGTATCTTGCATGGAAGATTTTCAGCTCATTGTTCCGTTGTTCAACCAAAATATGTACCCTTATTGTGACTCAAAGTCGTCTTTATCGGTTTGGAAACTTGCATCGGTGATCCCAGTTACCTCATGTTCTCAATCTCCATAAATTGAGAAAACATTCTTAGTTCGTCTAAGATACTCAAGGATGTTCTTTACATCAATCCAGTGACCATCACCTGGATCGGCCTGATTATGACTCCATATGCTCAAAGCATATGAGACACCAGGTCGTGTACATGTTTGTCACAGTACGAGTTCTAATAAAAAAAATTAAAATGAGAAGAGACCAAAAGAAACATGAAAAAAAATGAATATGAAGACTTCATAAACCGATAAAGATAGAGAAAATTTTGACCTTGGAACCCTGATCTCCTGATACCAAATGATAAAAACCTACCTGGAACAAAGCCAAGCAAACCCCTCCACGTGTTCTAACCCCCAAGAACCGCGAATCTTTATTTTGTAAGAACAAAATCCTTCCAAGATCAAGTCCAACCCTTAAGGAACCTTGTCCTTAAGAACCTTTCTTTATTTCTTTAGAGAATCCTGAACAGCGATACAGCGCCACAATGCTTGCCACACATTGATAAGCTTTTGTTCCGTAGAACTAAGGAAGAATCCACTCCCTCAAGATGACACAAGTCACTTTGTTTGTAAAAATATATATTCTTAGTTAATTCCCAATTACAATGAATAATGCCCATTTAAATAGGTGGCTAACCCTAATTCTACCCAAATATAATAAAACCCTAGTAAAATAAACTCAATAAAACTTAAAATACTTTAAAATTTCGTGCATGGGCTTTGTAATATAATTAAAGTCTAGCCCATCACTTCAACAACACATAACCTTAAAAAAAGATAAAATATAAAAACCGTAGGGATATCTTGAATCCTCATTTTGACCTAGAAGACATCCTAACTAGACTTTGATATATACTACAAAGTTGTAGAGCTACTAGTGTTGTTTCCAATTCAACTTGAATCACCAAAATCGGACATCGGACAAGAAAGTTACGTCCAAAATACGAAGACTTTGCAAATCCCGCCACTACTAATGCACCATTCGGAAATAAAGCCCAAAATCAATCAAGGCAGCCCATGCACGTCCAGGACCCATTCCAATATTGCTTTAGACATAATAAAGCCTTCACATAAAGTCTCATTCATGGATCAAACTCCAGAACCCAATGAATCTTCCAAATGCACCAAAATGGCCCAAATACACCAATTTGACCAAGCCATGCAATCAGCCACAACTCCAAGTTAACTTGGCCCAACAAACAGAGCTCATTCTGGATCACATCAGTAATGGTGTCTTAACACCTAGTTCCCTAAAGCCAACTAGCTTGGGATTCATTGACCCAAAGCTCGCTACATGGATGGAAGATATTGTGTATAAATAAAACCAAAAATAAAAAATAAAAAATCCATTGCCAAAAAACAAAGATGTGAATTCTGATATAACTTTAGGACAAAAATATTACTCTCTTTTCAATTACACTTATGAATATTGTGGGCACAATGATTTGATTAATACCTTGTTGGTTGTGTATATGAAGAATGATAAAAATAATCGGAGAATTTACTTATTTGGTAATTTAGAAAGAAAGAAAATAACTTCTAACTTGGATAAGAAGTTTCACTTGTTTAGTCACTAACTTGTTTATTCTCTTTTCTCTTATCTTTTTGCTTTTGTGTGCATTAGATTGACGTTTGTGGGTATCGTCACTGTAAGCCCTCACGAGACAACAACTCGTCCACTAGGGACACGTATGGGGTTTAAAGGCTTGTTACATACACTAATTGCAACCGCGATCCCTACGAAAGTGGCTTAGTTTAATTTTAATTGTTTGTTTCATTTTACTTTGTTGTTTTGCTCGAGGACTAGCAAAATGTTAGGTTTGGGGGTGTGATGAGCGGAAAATATATCATTATTTACCACCCATTTTACTTAATATTTTGTATAGTTTCTCGAGTTTTATGAACGTTTTATGTGTTTTAGTTTATTTTGGAGATAAAATAAAATCAGAACTTAATGGAATCAATCAGGATGAAATGTGGAACAAATAAGGGAAAAAACTTGACTTGATATTTTGATTTTGGAGATTGGAAACTTGAAATGGCGTTCTAACGAAGTACAATTTCGGAAATTCCAACTTTGCGCAATGGTCATATTTTGGCCATAACTTTTACTCCGATATCGGATTGAGGTGTCCAAGTTCCAGATTAAAGAAGGCTCAAAGATCTACAACTTTGAAGTTCATAATAATTTCGAATTCTGAAGTTTCCATGACCGAAATTGATAAAAACATTCGGAAGTGTGTTATGTGTAATTATTTAAGTCATTTTCAAAATAAAAAATAAAAAATAAAAATTGTCAAACTTCCACAAAAAATGCTTGTATGTTTGGTGGAGGATTTGGTGCCATGTTTGGTGCTATATTTGATGCCATGTTTGGTGTCATGTTTGCTGGAGCAATTGGTGGAGAAATTGGTGGAAGCCTTTAGATTTTGCCTATAAATACCAAGCTAAACTTTGTAAATTTTTCATTCTTTCTTTGGAGGAATTTCTCCATGAAAACCTAAAGGAAAATGTCTTGTATATTTATTTAAGTTCCCTTGCATTTTCTTTTTATTTAATTAATAAAATTTTATGTGTTTTCATTTACAGCATGAGCAGGTAATCTCATTCTGCTGGGGTGAAAAGGTGAGACTTTTAATATAATAAATTATATTAATCTCCCTTATTTTAATTAAAATTTGGATTAATTAGTTTTCTCATATATGGATGGATTAGGTGACAACCTTATTTACCGCCTATATGGTCGATTTTACATTTCAGACGTAGTTTACGCCTATATGGTCGGTTTAGGTAATAACATTGTTACCGCCTATATGGTCGGTTGGATTTAATTGAGACAAATGGAATTACCGCCTTTATGGTCTGGTTAAATATAATTAATTAATCGGTAAACATTGACAAAAAGGAAGATTTCTAATTTTGAAATATTAAAAGTGGATCATCTAACCCCAGTATTTTCTTCCATTATTGTAATTTTACTTTTATTTATCTCCAAGTTATTTTTTATGATGTTTTATTTATTTAAGTATTTAGTAATCCTAAGAATGTTTTGTAACTAAACATATTATTTGGGGTTGTGATTAATTCCAATATCACTAGTTTATAAGGGGTTATTTTACGGTTTGGGTAATATAAAGGTTTATTTATTGAGCCTTAGTCTTAATGCTTTTTGTTAACTGGCCATTAATAAGATTGATATGGTAAACTTAAAATGAACTTGGAAAATGGATTTTAGGTTTAAGGCCCTAGAGTTAATAACCCACGATCTTCCTTAAGGATAGATAACCCTTAACAGATTTCCTTACATGATAGGAATATACCTGTTAGGCGGGGGTAGCCATAATTGGAACTTAATCTTAATCAAATCAGGTAACTTGGTTGACATATGATTATGATTAATTGAGGTATATTGGGTATTTGTATCTAACCATCGGAAGAGGTTTTTTCATAAATTCGTGTTACAGGTTAATAAACTAATATATTACACAAACGTGAAATAACTACTTCATCTTTAAAAGATATTGGAAGAATTCACAACCCTAGATAGTTTAATAATATTGATTTTACCTTTAATTCACTTTCGTACTGTTTTATTTACTTGTTTTGGTTTTAAGTCACCATCCAATCAAACCACCAATCTATTAGATACTCGTAAATATTTGACTTCATAAATTAATAGCTTATGTATTAAGTCCTCGTGGGATCGATATATTTTATACTACTTGAACGATACGTACGCTTACGTTATACATGTGTGATCACGCCGGTCACTTATCTTTCTGAAGTTTCTTATAAAACTGATGTTTCCTAAAAAACTTTATTTTCTAAAAACCTCTCTGAAATCTGTTCTGAAAATTGTCTCTGAAAAACCAGACGTATGCGGTCGTTACGTATCGTCGTCCCCTCATACGCCTAACTAGAGCTAGAAGTGAAAATCCATGACTTTTGGGTGTTACATATCGCCGTCCCCCAAAGCATGCCACTACTGTCCTTGAAACTAGTGGTTTTGGAGCGTTATGTATTGTTGTCCCCCAAGCCACTGAACTAGAACTGGGGGGCAGATCTATGCTACCATCCAAGCTCTGAAACTAGGATCTAGGGGCATATGTCATCCCTAGTCATGATCTAGAATCTGGGGGCATTACGTATCGCCGTCCCCCCAGTCCTCTACATGTGCACATGTGATGTCCGTCAATTTCATAACTGAATGAAGTTACATACTGAGGTAGGTTTTTCCCCCATGCCTCAAAAAATCATAAATCTCATGTCTTGAAAACATTTCTTAAATCATGCTAAGTAAAATATAACTGATAATAAAATTGGCTAACCCCTAAAAGTGAAAAGTGAGTCTGATTTAAGCAACAACATAATGAAAATCAACTTAAAAGAAAATATCCACTCACATATTTTTGAACCTGGCTGGCACTGTTTTGCTTAGTCGATGAACTTGGGATTCCTGCCGATAAGCTATAATCGATAAACTTGGTAAGATTATAGGCCGTGGAAATGCTTCGAAATTATGCTAGGTTTTTGCATTAAAACACTTACTATCATTTAAAAGTGTATCATACTTATATCATGAAGTAATATTGAGTATAAATTGATACGGGACCTTTAGGGTGGCCCTAACATATTCGGGTGGAACTGGAATAATTCAGAACTGATTTGGGTAAATTTTTTACCACGCGTCACGACACTCATCATTCCAAAAACATACCTAAACTTTCCCAGTACGCGTCGTGACGCGCATCAAACTAGAAGCATATCTGGAAAATTTTCCAGATCGGGTCGCGACGCGGAACTTTCTGCGTCACGACAAAAGACCAAATTCTGGTCTTAACTTCATCCTTTCATACTCAATTTGCTTAACACTTCCCTCACACATTCTGCACAAGCAAATATCCTCAATAAATATCCTATAACATCATCAATATCATCCTCAAATACTCTTTAATCTCATTGTTCTTATCTTTCGTTAAACCTTTAAAATTTTCAAAAATTGAACACTTAATTCTATAATCAATTTCTCTCCTGGTCAATCAGCAATACACAATTCCTAACATGCCACTATCATCAACATATTTTCATATTACCAAAATTTCACAATTTCAAATTTGAGTCCAGTTGGTGTTACCTCTTCTCTTGTGAATTCCCTCATCTTTCAAGGATGTCATGCTCAACTTTGCTTCAAATTCCTTCTTTCCCTTCCTCTTTCTTCTTCTTCATTTCATCTTCTTCTTCTTTCTCTTCTTCTTTTTCTCTTCTACGTTTTCCTTTCTCCTTTCATTTTTTAGGGACACATGATAGTGTTTCCCTTTTATACTTGGCCATTCAAACTAAGAAAATGTATAGAATTTTGAAGAAACTTATAGAATTTCTAGAATGCCCTCAGGTACTATTTTTTCAAATTTTTTATATGTATGTTTAGCCCATTTATGATCGAATTTGGAAAAATGTTCAACGCAAAAGTTATAGGTCTTGATCTCATCTTTCCGATGATATAAAATTCATAATAATCGAAGTTCTTATGAGAAAGTTATGGCCCAATTACCATGGGATGTCCTTAATGGAACTTCATGGAATTTCATATCGGAATTTCGAAGAATTTATCGTTTGTCCCCAAAGTCATTCCGTGAGTGTATTTGTGTCCTAACATAATTTATATTATGTTACCTTCATCTCGTAATACCATGGTACTACAATGTAATTTTAATAGAGACTACAGAATGTTATAAATTCTTCCCCCCTCAAATAGGATTCGTCCTCGAATCCTCTTTGAACTTGGGATATAACCATAGGTCACAGAGTTCTCGGGCTCTCTTTCTATACCAACCATTTTATCTTACCTTGTATTCATAACCATCTTATTTGATCAATTACATTATATTATTGTCCGGCGATCATTCCCACACCATCACTATAATATAGGGTGGTGTGGTTTTCTTGCTATATCTGAAAACATACCATGGAACTTTGGATTACAATATGTTTTCTGTCTGTTTGAACTCTTACATCTTTTTTTTCTAATAAGTGCGCCTTAGTCTTTCTCTTGTCTTAACTTCTATTTCATGTCTAGTACTTTTGAACTTTAGATCGAGAGGGAATTCCTCATTCTGTATCCATAAATTTCCCGGCTGGTTACCTTACACTACGATCACACTATAGCTCTTATGGTATACCAAAAACAACCTCATTCCCAGATCTTTTGTTATACTCCACATACTTCAGCTCATTTCCCACACCTTCTATTTCTTGACTATCTAGACTTCTTATATTTATTCTACAAGAATACATATTCTAAGAGTCTTCTTGCTGACAACTCAAAACCCTCTTAAGTCATTCTGCGTAATTATTAGGCTAGGCTTTTCTAATTTTGCTTAAAGGTATTTTATCTCTATAGGTATTCGTACTTTCTATAACTGGGTTCCTTTATCTTGGCTTTGACTCTGGAAGGTATATACATACATACATATATATATACCAGGCTGCTTACCGATTCCGCATTACAAATTTTCTTGCCTCTACTAATCTACATAACTTAGGACCTTATAGTGCAAGGTTAGGTTCTTTATGTACCTCTTGTCAAATATTATTGTTCATCCCAATGGTTGTACTAATGAGGTTGGTTTTGGTAACACCTCTGGGAGCTTAACTATATGCATGTTTTTGGTTACTACACTTCTTGCTATAGACGGGGATGTTGGCGATTTGGTTCTAGCTATAGTTCATGTTTTCTTCCTACCTTTACTTTCATTACTACTATAAGTCTGGATACGGTGTTCCACACTAACTTTTTTTCCATGGTCTAGTACTGTCAAAGGTCGTTACTTAAATACATGTAAGTATGCGGTACTTTGAGAATTCACTTGTTATGCTGATTGCAACCTTACAATAACTTATCTTTTTGAACCCGTAGTGGTTTGGTCAACTTAGACTAGGGTTGGGAAATTTTTTGTAGATTACGCAAGCTAAAACGTAATAGAACCTTGGTTTCGTTTCAATGCCGATGAACCTTCCTGTTACGCATTTTGGTCTTTACTTACTAGGTATTCTCTCCTACCGTTATTGCACCTTGACAGCCTTTCTTCCAAACTTTTCCCTTAGTATTCTTTTGTCTCCTGCTTTATCCAATTCTATACCGAGAACTTCCTTGGTCCATGTCTTTATCTTCTTATCTGTGGGATATCTCATTCCTTTACATATTCACTATTTCGTTCTAATACTGGTTCATTTGTATCTCCGTCATTACTTAACTACTACTTTATCTCTGTACCACTCCATCTTAAAAACTTCTCTCCTAACTCTTTTACTTAGAGCTGCTACACTTTTTTATTCTTGTCTTAAATTATGTCTGAAGGTTCTATGTTCCGGTCTTCTTTCACTATGCTTTCACTTATTCTTAGGAGTATCTTGAGGCAACCTTCAAAGTCCATCTCTACTACTGATGTCTAATGAGGATTGGGAGAGTGGGAACTTATCCCGAGGCCTTTCTGATTATGGAGATCTAATTGCACTTTCTGCTTATCAATGAGGCTAAGCCTCTCATGTATGTATATATCTGATGTTTTTCCTTACACTAGGGCACTATTGCTAAAACTACATGGTTTGTCTTCTCCAACTGTATTTTTTATCATTTTAAACTGTCGAACGCACTTCCTCTTCTACGAAATTCCTCTGAAGTCATGTTCTCTAAAACTTTTCTCGCGCTTCCTCTACACCTCTTTCCTATTTAGTTTCTGTTGTTAAACCTTCTGAAGTCGTTACTTTCTCTCTCTGGGTGACGTTATACTCTCTTTGTTATTCTTCCTTAAGAAACTTAGTCTGCTACAAAGGTTTCTTTCTTTTCTCTATTTCTTGAACTCCTTACATCTTTACTTTCCTGAAAACTCTATCAACTTCGATTACTTAGGACATCTCCTACTAAATCTTTGGTTTAGATGCTACTCTTTATCTAGTATTTCCTTCTCAATACCATGTGATTCTTTATAAGTTGTTCACTATATTCCTAAGAGTCGTTCTTCATGATTTCCTTGTACTTCTAAGTCTTAGTTTAAGGGTTCTTTAATTCAACGAGGGCTTCTAGACTTAGCTCAACTTATTGTGACTTCAAACTATTATATCTCATACTCTTTATCTATGTTTCATTGAACTCATCGATTTGGCTATGTAACCATCTCGCGATTCGTCTAATCTCTCAATTGCTATTCCTTATTGGTTCTTCTTTTTACTGGGCTCTAAATTGAGGGGTGAGCATATGCATTCCATAAGGATCTGTAGACACATATTTTTATTTTACACTTAAGCTCAGGGATGATCTGGTTAGGTATCTATATGCTTACTGGAATCGAGGTTTCTAGGATAAAGGTTCATCATTTGTTATGCAGGAACTTGGTCGACTACTCCAAGTCTCGGGGTCCCACAACCATCTTCAATTCTCTACACTACTATCTTCTCATTATGTTATCTTTGTGCTCAAATGTGATAAATTTCCTTGTTACTTCTCGTGTCCCTTTCACCATTTGCATATCTTATTTCTTTGCTCTTCGTCTTGCTACTGAGGCTGGCGGTGGTTTGTTCTCTTAACTACTTCCTAGTTCTCCGTTCTCTGTTCTTGCTATAAGTCTTTTTTTTTTGGCACTTTGTTCTACCGTCCATATTGGTACTCTTGTCACTCCAAATATCTCCAACCTTTGGGTCTATTATTGTATACTTCCACGAATTTCTATTGACTTAGGCTGATCTGTAGATTCTAATGCCATTTGGTTTATCTTGTGGAATCCTACTAGTCTTGCAAGTCTTGCGCTGACTCACCTTATTCTTTGGGCTATACTGGGTTCTCTTCTTTATATCCTTGAAAACTTCCTTAATTCTTTTTTTTAAGTATTCTGCCTTCCAAGGTTTTTCCATTTCTTAAGATGAATTCTAGTCGGGCTTCTTACTGTCACCTATATTTATACTGGTAGGGACTCGGGAAAACATCTTATTGTCTCGATGGGTTTAAGTATCCTTGTTCTGATACTCTGTGTCCTGGTAGAGTCTATTTCTCATGTAAGGTAGGTATGATCTAGGTTCTGTTATGACAGCTTCCTTAACTGATATGACTAAGCGGTTGAAAACTAGATAGTTTAAGGTCTTGTCTCCATCGGACTACTTGGGATAAGATAACTAATCATTTCTTTTTATGACTTCTATTTGCCTGCTTGTAGACTTGGGTCTGGGTTTGGGAATCTAAAGTTCTCTACGTCCTTTTTGACATCTCAGTCTATTAGAACTCTTGAGTCTAATCTTGATTTCTTACTTCTATTATCTTTCTGGCTTTTCCTCGTTACTCGGGGAACTTACTATCTATACGAAGTACCTGAAGGCTATTAGATCGGCTTGAAGGAATTTTTCTGAGGAGGGAAGAAATCTAACATCTTCTAGGCAATGTAATACTTGCTCAGGCTTTTTCTATTCTCTCTCTACTGTACTGGGTGGGTATCCTTAGAACTTCACTACCTTATTATGTCTCTTCACTTTTCTTTATCTCTGGCTGCTTACACTACTATGCATCTATCGTTGCCTTCTTATAGTTTTCTTTTCCCACTCCATTGGGTAACTTTTCTTATATCTTGCTATCTGATTTCATAGCATTGTTAGTACTTCCAGTAATAGGCCAGAATAACTTTAAGAAGAATTCTTATCTTAAAACTAGAGTATAATTGTTCTCGTAAGGAATATTATTCGAATGATCTAGGAAAGCTTACTAACCTGTATGTATAACTTGAGAACATACTCGAGGATCGGATACTGAAGAGGTAATGCTCCGCATACAAGTATCCTAGACATACTATGTATACAAGACCCCCGACACTCTACCCACTGCAGTCACTGACTCCCTAAATCATGCTCTAATACAATCTTTTCTTTGTAACATCCCCGATCTGGGGACGCCACCGGCAGGGGATAGGCAAATCCATCCCCCTAAGCCTCTGATTTCATGACTGTGATTTTTATTAAAATTCTAACACAATTATGACTCATGCATTGAACCGATGCCCAAACAATAACATGTTGGGAAACTCTAATGCAAATATATACATACTCAAGACTGCTTCCTCTATGATTTAACCTCATAACATGATAACTCTTTATACATTAAATCTTTACTACATAACATGTTGGACAATTATGACCCATATCATCACTATTTGTAAAAGACATTGTGGTTTTTGTACAAATTAACTATGTGACAAAGGAAATTGTTATTTTATCATTTTGTAATAAGATTACTTGAATATATATAAATGATAAAAGTCATTATGTTTAGTTCCGGATTAATAAGATATAATACAATATTAATCCATGAACGGTTTAATCATTAAATATCCCTAGTCGTTGTATTATAGAGACTGGACATCGATAATGCGGAATAGACTAGTATTGCACTTGTGCGCTTATGGAAGCTTAACAACATAGTTCTCATATATTTAAGTATTGGTTACTTATGCAAGTGTGATATGAGGTTCTGTTAGCCATTGGATCGGGAACAGCTTTGCTCTGGATACGCCCATCGGAATCTCATTGGTAATATGACTATGTGTCTTTGGGAATCCGAATCAGGGTAGGTGTATTTGGTCTTAACCTGAGACTTGCATCGCTAATACTTGCGACAATCAGTATACTTTGGTTTTGGTCATCCGGGGCTTTAACAAGTTTTGTGTACGCCTCTTTTGGGTTTTCTGAGAATCATAGTGTATTAGGTGTGATGTCAAGATGGAAGTATCACTTTAGTCATATATAGATGATGATCACGCAGGGATACAAAACTAGTACTCTTAAATGCTGAAGTTATTGGGATAATATGACAAGGTCATGATTATCCGATTACAGAGACTAGTTGCTAGTGATCTGATATATGCTTCGTACGGGGCAAACACATTTCCAGCTCCAGGCCTAGCATGTGACATTTGATACTAGATCGTAAAACGCAATACTTAGTATACTACGCTTGATAAAGATTATGTATTCCTTAAAAGAATATTTCTGGAGAATTGGGTAGGCACGGTGCTTTGCTAGAAGCCAATCATGTCTTGTAAATCGGTAAGAATGTGGTACGAGGTACGCACGTATTCGGATAGTCCGATGACCGTATTTACTGCCAATATATCCAGGGATCTCATGGGTCGCTTCCCAAAGATTCACCGATGACATTTGACTCGAACAGAATTAATCTAAGATTAATTATGAGAGAGAGAAAATTAATCTAGGATTAGTTACAGCAAGAATTTATCTAGGATAAAATTCGAATAGAAGAGAGAACGCGATTAATTTGGAATTAATCGATTAATTAATATATTGGATATATTAATTGAAATTGGATTTCAGTGCGGAATTAAAATTAGATTTTAATTCGGGCGAACGAATTAATTTAGAATTAATTCGTAAGCGACTTTCGTAATAATTTTGTGAGGCTTAATTTTTTAATTAAATTGGATTCAATTATGTCGCAGTGGTAAATTCGCTTAGTTCGGAATTAAATGAATCCGGGCCCGAGCGATGTTGCGTGTTGAGTAAGCCGACTTAAATTTGGAATTTAAAAGTGGTGGGACCCACTACAATTACATCAACATGTTAGACATTTGATGGAAGTTGTTGCTGGCTTGAGTAAGGCTTGGATTGCTTATGAAACACTCAAACCAAAACCAACACTCAACCTTTGTATAAATTAGCTAAGTCAACTTTGGAAGTGGGATAAGTTACTATTCACATCAACTCTTTCTTCTCCAAATAGCTCACTGTCGTGAGCTTCCCTCTCCCCTTTTTGAAGTTTTGTTGCAAAATTTCTTTGAGCTAGCACTTCAAGAGTGAATGAAGGTGATAGGGAAACCAATTCCTTGAGTTTGGAACACAAGAAAACCTTGGAGCTCTTCACAAACATCAAATATTTTTGAAATCCAACATCCGATCATTGTAAGTTTTTTCCGAAAACTTCTTTAATATTCACACACAAATCATCTTAGAGATCTTATTGCATGTCTAGGATACTAACAATAGTATCAGAGCCATATCTAAGCATGATTTATATTTAGGGTTTATAGACTTTATTTGGGGTTTTTGTGCTTGGAGTTTAAAAATGCCTAAATTGGTTGTTTGGTTGAGCTTTGATGATGATAAATTGGATTTATGAATCAATGGATTTGAGAAAAATTGATTAGATTAATTTTCCCTAAAAATCCCACATTGGCCGAAACTAGCCCTAATAGTGTTCATGTTGATTTTTTTGTTAATTTGACTATTGGATGCGTTTATGGCATGATATGTATATTGATTATTGATTTAATTAGATTGAAATCAAGATTGGATATTATTATGCCCAAAACCGTGAACCATAAGCATGAAATAGATTGATTTTGCTTCAATTGTGTTGGACATGAATTGAATATTTTAATGCATGATTAATTAGTTAATTTATATTTGGAAATATTAGTTTAATTAATTAATTATGGCTATTACACTTTAATTAAATTAATCTGGTATTTAGAATATTATGTTAATATAAATTAGTCTTTAAATTAGATTGGGCTAATTTTTTGTTTTTGGGCTTAATGGGCTTGGTTGGGCCATGCTTGATTTTGGACAATGGATTGGATCCAAATTGGGCCCAAAACCATTTCCATAAAGTCCAAATATAACTTTTGGGCCTTTTAATATTTAATTGGGCCTAATGGGCCAAAATTGATTTTATGGCAAAGGGTTATTCCTAATGGGCCTTGGCATCTTGGATTGGATCCATATTGGCCAAAGCTCATGCCTTAAGAATTAATTAAAAGCCTATTGGACTTTAATTAAAAAGTATTGGATACTAATTGGGCCTTTGAGACCAATTTAGATTAGATTTAAATCTAAGTCTAAAAGGCACTAAATAAGTGTAATTATTTAATTGGGAGTTAAATTCGAATTAATATTGAATACAAATTAAATTGGATTTAAAATTATAGTTCGATATAATTCAAGAATACGTACTTTATGTATTTATTCTTAAACGAGTTGGACTCGCGTAAATCAAATTGTTGTTTGAACATTGGATGATCATTAATTCAAAGATTAATTAATTGGATTAGATTGATTGAATAACATGCTATGTGTGAATACTTGGATGTATTGTATGAATAATGTATATCAGATGGATATTAGAAGGGTGAGGGCAATTTTGGAAATTGTTGTAATAAATTTAGAATTTATTAAATTGGACCTGCGTGTCCAGCTTATTATCTCTTTACTCTTTGTATTTCTCTTCTCACCAATTCCCTTCAATGTTAATGAGGTTTCTTTAATGTATTATGTAATTGGGTAGAACCACGAAGGCTTTGTTATATATCGCATGTCTTGGGCAGTTGTGACTTGTTGGCCAAAGTCAAGGTCACTTATGTAAATCGACGTTGATTACGAAGCTTTCCCACTGTCAATGGGTCGCGCTTAACTGGAATCATTAAGCTTGTTGAGCCAAAGCCAAGGCTTAGTTGATTCAGAGGAAAAGGTTAAGAAATACATATTGGATATATATTTGGACTTGGAGGTCCACCTACCGGATCTAGGAATCGGATGGGATCCAATTGATCTTAGAGATCTACCTAGTTAAGTTTCATACAGCTTGTTGGCCAAAGTCAAGGTTGTTCGCTCTCACATGTCAGAGGGTACATCTGTCGAGCACTATGTGTCGCAGATGATTGCTAACATCAAACAGCTAGGTCAGCTGGGCATAACCTTTGAGGCTGAGACTTCCATAGATTTGATCTTATAGTCTCTGTCTGATTGCTGGGGTGGGTTCATCATGAACTACAATATGATGAACCAATAGAAGACTCTTGGAGAGTTGATGGCGATGCTGAAAGAAGCAGAGCCAGAGCTTTGGAAGGGCAAGAAGCGCGAGGCGCACTTCGCTTCGACATCTTAGAAGGCCAAGGCTTGGCTGAAGGCTTCTGGAGGTGTGAAGAAGAAGAAAAGAAAAGGCAAGGCCAAATCATCAAAGTCTTCTAGGAAGGCAAAGGACAAATCCCAAGATGTCTGCCTGCAGTGTGGCAAATGGGGTCACTGGAAGCATGACTTCCGTGAATACAAGGCGCACATGAAGGAATTGAAGGCGGGCAAGGCTCCGGCTTCAGGTATGTTTGTTATTGAGATAAACATGTCTACTTCTAGTCTTAAAAATTAGATTTTTGATTCTGGATGTGGTACTCATATATGTACTGATGTGCCGGATGTACAGATTAGTAGGAGACTGGCTTTAGGAGAGATCGACCTCCGAGTCGGAAATGGGACTAGAGTCACCATTTTGGCTGTTGGGACCTATATTTTGGAACTTCCCTCGGGACATGTACTTACTTTATCAGACTGTTATTATGTACCTAGTGTGACTAGAAACATTATATTTGTATCTTGTTTAACCCATTGTGGGTATACCTTTGTATTCAGGAACACAAGGTGTTTTGTTTATAAAGATGATTTTGAGATATGCACTGCTGATGTAAATAATGGTATTTATATTTTGAATATAAATGAATCTCAAACATATAACATGACAAACAAAACGCTCAAAATGAGTAAAACAGATGAAACTTATCTGTGGCATTGTCGTCTGGGACACATAAACAAGACTCATATATCCACATTTTCGAAGAGTGGATACTTGGACGGATTTGATCCTAATTCATACGACGTCTGCGAATCTTGTTTATTAGGCAAAATGCCTAAAACGCCTTTTTACGGTAAGGTGTACGTGCCCCGAACTGTTAGCCCTCGTTCATAGTGACATATGCGGACCTATGTCTAGCAGGCTAGGTGGATATGAATACTTCGTAACCTTTACGGATGATGCATCATATTATGGTTATGTGTATCTTATGAGACACAAGTAGGAAACTTTTGAGAAATTCAAAGAGTTTCGACACGAAGTAGAAAAATAGACCGGTAAAAGTATAAAAATATTATGGTCAGACCGTGGTGGATAATACTTGAGCAATGAGTTTCTCGATTACTTAAAGAATATGGTATTCTTTCACAGTGGACTCCTCCGGAACACCTCAATTAAACGGTGTGTCCGAACGGAGAAACCGAACTTTGTTAGACATGGTAAAGTCAATGATGAATCGTACTGAGCTACCAATTTTGTTATGGGGATACACATTGAACAGTGAAATACTAATTTTGAATAAGGTTATGTCAAGGTCTGTTAGACAGACTCTATATGAAATATGGACATGAAAGAAAATCGAGTTTCTCATTCCTAAAGATTTGGGGATGCTTGGCATACGTTAAACGTTTGGATGGTACCAAACTGGAACCCAAATCAGATAAGTGCCTATTTGTAGGTTATCTTAGGGAAACCAAAGGATATTACTTCTACAACCCACAAGAGAACAAGGTATTTGTTGCTCTCCATGCGGTTTTCCTCGAAAATGAATTCCTAAATACGGTGGTAAGTGGGAGGAAAGTAGAACTCGATGAAAATCATAGTGATATTATTCCTGGCACAGACTCCCACACGGAACGCGAACAATTCATCAGGGATGAGACTGTATCACAATCTTCTAATACACAAGAACCACGTAAGTCGAAGAGAGTCAGAAAACAACCTGAGAGGTATGGGTTTCTGATCTCACCTCACGTAGATATTAATCTTATTGAGTATAATGAGTCAGCGACGTATGAAGAAGCGATACAAGGTATCGACTCTGATTTATGGCAAGATGCCATGATGTCCGAAATGGATTCCATATATACCAACCAATTTTGGACACTGGTTGATGAACCAGAATGCGTTAAGCCGACTGGTTGTAAATGGGTCTTCAAGAAGAAGATAGACAGGGATGGCAACATACAAACGTACAAAGCTAGGCTTCTAGTGAAAGGGTATCGTCAACGACATGGTGTCGATTACGATGAAACTTTTTCACATGTTGCCATGATTAATTCCATTCAGATAATGCTTGTTATTGCTGCATATTTCGATTATGAAATAAGATAGATGGACATCAAAACCGTTTTCCTTAACAAAAACCTTTTGGAGGATGTTTATATGCAACAGCCTGACGGTTTTGTCATACCAAAACATGCAAACAAGGTTTGCAAGTTAAATCGATCCATTTATGGATTGAAGCAAGCATCGCATTCTTGGAACCAACGTTTTGATGAGATCATAAAAGAATATGATTTCATTCAAAAGGAAGATGATTCTTGTGTATATAAGAAGGTTAGTGGGAGCGCACTAACATTCATTGTCCTTTATGTTGATGATGTATTGTTTATTGGCAATGACATTCCCATGCGACAATCGGTGAAAGGTTGACTTTCATTAAAATTCTCCATGAAAAATCTGGGAGAAACAACATTTATTCTGGGAATAAGGATCTACCGGGATAGATCTAGAAAGCTGCTTGGACTCTCTCAGAGCTCGTACATTGACAAAGTGTTGAAGAGATTCAACATGGATCAGTCTAAGAGGAGACTGCTTCCAGTGTCACATTGCGTCTCTCTATCTAAGGACATGTGTCCTAAAACTCAAGATGAGAGAGATAACATGAGTCAGATCCCGTTTGCTTCTGTAGTCGGATCGATCATGTATGCAATGATATGTACACGACCTGATGTCTCATATGCTTTGAGCATGTGCAGTTGCTATCAGGCCGATCTTGGTGATGGTCACTGAATTACTGTTAAGAACATCCTTAAGTATCTTAGACGAACTAAGGATGATTTCTTAGTCTATGGAGATGGAGAACTTGAGGTGACTCGGTTTACCGATGCAAGTTTCCAAACCGATAAAGACGACTCTAAGTCACAATCTGGGTAAATATTTTGTTTGAACAACGGAGCAGTGAGCTGGAAATCTTCCAAGCAAGAGACTGTTGCTGATTCAACAACAGAAGCGGAATATATCACTGCAGCTGAGGCAGCAAAAGAAGCAGTTTGGATCCGTAAATTCCTAATTGGATTAGGAGTAGTTCTTTTAGCAGCTGAGCCCGTTCCCTTGTATTGTGACAATAATGAGGCTATAGCGCAGGCTAAGGAACTGCGATCTCATCAATGATCGAAGCATGTACTTTGACGGTTTCATCTGATTCGTGAGATCATACATCATGGTGATGTGAAGATCGAAAAGATCGCTTCAGATGACAACATTGCAGATCCGCTGACGAAAGCTATTTCTCATCAGAAGTTTGAGCGACACGTACATAGTTCATCTATTAGATACTTGAGTGATTGGCTATGAGCCAAGTGGGAGATTGTTGGACAATTATGACCCATAGCATTACTATTTGTAAAAGATATTGTGATTTTTGTACAAATTAACTATGTGACAAATGAAATTGCTATTTTATCATTTTGTAATTAGATTACTTGAATATATATATAAATGATGAAAGTGCTTATGATTAGTTCCAGATTAATAAGATATGAGACAATATTAATCCATGAACGGTTTAATCATTAAATATCTCTAGTCATTGTATTATCGAGACTGAGCATCGATAATGCGGAATAGACTAATATTGCACTTGTGCGCGTTATGGAAGCTTAACGACACAATTCTCATATATTTAAGTATTGGATACTTATGCAAGTGTGATATGAGGTTCTGTTAGCCGTTGGATCGGGATCAGCTTCGCTCTGGATAGACCCATCGGAATCTCATTGGTAGTATGACTATGTGTCTATGGGAATCCGAATCAGGGTAGGTGTATTTGGTCTTAACATGAGACTTGCATCGCTAATACTTGCGACAATCAGTATACTTTCGTTTTGGTCGTCTGGGGCTTTAACAGGTTTTGTGTACGCCTCTTCTGGTTTTGCTGAGAATCGTAGTGTATTGGGTGTGATGTCAAGATGGAAGTATCACTTCAGTCATATGGAGATGATGATCACACAGGGATACAAAACTGGTACTCTAAGTGCTATAGCCATCGGGGAAGTATAACTAGATCATGACTTTCCGATCTTAAAGAGACTAGTTGCTAGTGTTCCGATATATGCTTCGTACGGGGCAGACACATTTCCAGCCCCAGGCCTAGCATGTGACATCCGATACTGGATCGTAATACGAAATACTTAGTATACTACACTTGATAAAGATTATGTATTCCTTGAAAGAATATTTCTGGAGAATTGGGTAGGCACGGTGCTTT
The DNA here is from genome assembly GCA_019454045.1 of Zanthoxylum bungeanum. Taxonomy (NCBI): domain Eukaryota; kingdom Viridiplantae; phylum Streptophyta; class Magnoliopsida; order Sapindales; family Rutaceae; genus Zanthoxylum; species Zanthoxylum bungeanum. The sequence goes on from SKCR01048542.1 coordinate 28,904, forward strand.
GCTAGAAGCCAACCATGTCTTGTAAATCGGTAAGAACGTGGTACGAGGTACGTACGTATTCGGATAGTCCGATGACCGTATTTACTGCCAACATATCCAGGGATCTCATGGGTCGCTTCCCAAAGATTCACCGATGACATTTGACTCGAACAGAATTAATCTGGGACTAATTATGAGAGATAGAAAATTAATCTAGGATTAATTACGACAAAAATTTATCTGGGATAAAATTTGAATAGAATATAGAACGCGATTAATTTGGAATTAATCGATTAATTAATGTATTGGATATATTAATTGAAATTGGATTTAAGTGCGGAATTAAAATTAGATTTTAATTCGGGTGAACGAATTAATTTAGAATTAATTCGTAAGCGACTTTCGTAATAATTTTGTGAGGCATAATTATTTAATTAAATTGGATTCAATTATGTCGCAACGATAAATTCGTTTAGTTCAAAATTAAATGAATCTGGGCCCGAGCGATGTTGCGTGTTGAGTTAGCCGACTTAAATTTGGAATATAAAAGTGGTCGGACCCACTACAATTACATCAACATGTTAGACATTTGATGGAAGTTGTTGTTGGCTTGAGTAAGGCTTGGATTTCTTATGAAACACTCAAACCAAAACCAACACTCAACCTTTGTATAAATTAGCTAAGTCAACTTTGGAAGTGGGATAAGTTATTATTCACAACAACTCTTTCTTCTCCAAATGGCTCACTGCCGTGAGCTTCCCTCTCCCCTTTTTGAAGTTTTGTTGCAAAATTTCTTTGAGCTAGCACTTCAAGAGTGAATCAAGGTGATAGGGAAACCAATTCCTTGAGTTTGGAACACAAGAAAAGCTTGGAGCTCTTCACAAACATCAAAGATTTTTGAAATCCAACATCCGATCAATGTAAGTTTTTTTCCGCAAACTTCTTTAATATTCACACACAAATCATCTTAGAGATCTTGTGGCATGTCTAGGACAGTAACATAACATGCAAAATACAAGACTATACAACGACTCTAACTGAACTTCTATTCTGATTTGACTTGGTGGACACAGACCCTCTAGTGACTGCCATAAGTATCCAATCCTTTCGAGCTCGTCCTCCGGGGTCCTGCAAAATAAAACATTGGGATGGGGGGTTAGACCGTCATACGATCTAAGTGAGTGGACGAAATTTGAAATACTGTACAAATATATTTGGTGCTAAAACCAAAAATTCAAGAAATGGCTTTATACCAAAAACTCTTTTTCTGTCTGAAAACTCTGGGCTTCTTTCTGAAAATCTCTTTTGAAGTTTTTCTGAAAAACTTATCTTTCTGAAGGTTTCTTATAAAATTGTTGTTTCCTCAAAAACTTTCTTTTCTAAAATCCTCCCTGAAATCTGTTCTGAAATCTATCTCTAAAAAACCGGACGTATGGGGGCGTTACGTATCGCTGTTCCCTCATACGCATAACTAGAGCCAGGAGTGAAAATCCATGCCTTTATGGCGTTACATATCGCTGTCCCCCAAAGCATGCCACTACTGTCCCTGAAACTAGTGGTCATGGGGCGTTACGTATCGCCGTCCCCCAAGCCGCTGAACTAGAACTGGGGGTGCAGATCTATGCTACCCTCCAATCTCTGAAACTATGATCTAAAGGCCTCTGTCATCCCTTGTCCTGATCTAGGATCTGGGGGCGTTACTTATCACCGTCGCCCCAGTCCTCTACATGTGCACATATGATGTCTGTCAATTCCATAACTGAATGAAGTTACATATTGAGGTGGGGTTTTCCCCCACGCCTCAAAAAATCATAAATCTCATGTCTTGAAATCATTTCTTTTTGCAATTATTTCTCAAATCATGCTAAGTAAAATATAACGGATAATAAAATTGGCTAACGCCCTAAAAGCGAAAAGTAAGTCTGATTTAAGCAACAACATAATGAAAATCAACTTAAAAGAAAATGTCCACTCACATATTTTGGAACCTAGCTAGCACTGTTTCGCTTAATCGATGAACTTGGGATTCCTGCTGATAAGCTATAATCGGTAAACTTGGTTAGATTATAAGCTATGGAAATGCTTCGAGATTATGCTAAGTTTTTGCATTCAAACACTTATTATCATTTCAAAGCGTATCAAACTTATATCAAGAAGTACTATTGAGTATAAATCGATACGGGACCTTTAGGATGGCCTCTATATTAGGTTTTCTAGGTCAAACCAAGATCTTATTAAGCGATGAAACATGTGAATACATCAAAATAAAGTAGCGGAATTACTCACTTTGATCGGCTTTTGGATGCGATGAACACAAAAATTTCTTCATGAGACGCTCAGCCAAGCTCCTCTTTGTCCTCCTTGAGATGTTCTTTAAGCTCCAAGCTTTGAAAAAGGATTCCATGCTTATGAATGGGTTTCCCTATCACGTTTGTGTGACCCATTGGATGTGCTAGCATCATTTTAAAATTTGCCACAAATCTTTCCTTAACTTCTTGTTGCTCTCGGCCATGAGAGGAAATTTGAGAGAATAAGGCACCTTGTGCAGTGAGATTAGGGAGAGCGAGAGAAGAAAAAAATAAGTTGTGTGTTATGTATTTTGATTTCAAAAATCAAATACAAAAAATCAATTACCAAATTCAAAAAGGTACAAGGCATTAAAGTCTTCCAACAACTCACATCACTCACAAAAGTGACATCCATCACATCACTCAAAGTTGATGTGACTTCCATCACAAGAATGACTAATGATGTGACGCGTGATGTGACTTATGGGCCCCACTTGATTCGAAATGCGAGTGGGCCCGCAAACACTCCTGGGCTCGGGTTCGCTAATTCCGAATTAACTAATTTTCCATTGTGACGTAATTAAATCAAATTTAATTAAATAATTATGCCTAGCAAAATTACTATTCACGTCGCTAGTGAATTAATTCTAAATAACTCATTCGCCCGAATTAAAATCTAATTTTAATTCCGCGTCGAAATCTAATTTCGTTTAATATATCGAATATATTATTTTATCGATTAATTCCAAATTAATCGCTCTCTCTCTTTAAATAGTATTTTATCCCAGATGTAATATCTCCGTAATTAATCCCAAATTAATTTTCACTCTCTTATAATTAATCCTAGGGGTGAACACAATTTCGGGTTAAACCGCGAACCGCATCGAACCGCACCGCACCGAACCGAACCGTGCGGTTTGAAAAAATATTAAAAATGATTTTGAACCGCACCGAATCGAACCGCAAATTTCGGGTCGGTGTGCGGTTTTGACCCATGTCAAATCACGAACCGCCCAAACCGCATATTTTGACTCGAACCGCGACCCGAACCTCCTAAACCGCCGACCCGCGTACAAATTAAATATTATTTTATATTTTTATTCTTCTTTAACTATGAAAATTAAGATATTTAATGATCATATAACAATATGTAATGAATAGATGAAAATTATGTAATTTTTTCTTCAATTATAATGTGAAAACACACAAAATTTTCTTAAAAAATTTATAATCCAAACCGCCGACCCGAACCGCCCCAACCGCTAAACCCCCAACCCGAACCACCGCGGTTTTCCTTATCAAAATTGCGGTTTCGTTTTCTAATTTCCCAAATCGCCAACCCGCGCGGTTTGAAGTAAAAATGAAAAAACCGCCCCGAACCGCACCGCGAACACCCCTAATTATTCCTAATTAATTATATCCGAGTCATACGTCATCGGTGAATCTTCGGGAAGCGACCTATGAGATCCCTGGATATGCTGGCAGTAAATCCGGTCATCAAACTATCCGAACACGTACGTACCTAGTACTACGTTTTTACCGATTTACAAGACATGGTTGGCTTCTAGCAAAGCACCGTGCCTACCCAATTCTCCAGAAATATTCTTAAAGGAATATATAATTTGTATCAGGCGTAGTATACGAAGTATGCGTATTGCGTATTGCTATCCATATCGGATGTCACGTGCTAGGCCTGGGGCTGGAATTGTGTCTGCCCCGTACGAAGCACATATCGGATCTCTGGTAACTAGTCTCTATAATCGGATAAACATGACCTAGTCATATATCCCAATAGGTGCAACATATAAGAGTACCAGTTTCGTATCCTACGTGACCATCATCTCCATATGACTGAAGTGATACTTCCATCTTGACATCACACCCAATACACTATGATTCTCAATATACCCAGAAGAGGCGTACACAGAACCTGTTAAAGGTCTGGACGACCAAAACCAAAGTATATTGATTTTCGCAAGTATTAGCGATGCAAGTCTCAGGTTAAGACCAAATACACCTACCCTGATTCGGACTTCCATAGACACATAATCATACTACCAATAGAATTCCGAGGGTCTATCTAGAGCGAAGCTGTTTCCGTACCATCGGTAAACACAACCTCCTATCACACTTGCATAAGTATCCAATACTTAAATATATGAGAACTATGCCAGCTCCCACAATGCGCACAAGTACGATATTGGTCTATTCCGTATTATCGATGTCCAATATCGATAATACTACGACTAGGGATGTTTTAATGATTAAACCTTAGTGGATTAATACTGTCTCATATCTTATTAATCCGGAACTAATCATATGGAATTTTATCATTTATATATCCCGGTAATCCAATTACAAATGATAAAAGAGCAATTTCCTTTGTCACATAGTTAATTTGTACAACAACACCATGTTTTGTACAAATAGTGATGCTATGGGTCATAATTGTCCAACAATCTGCCTATAGCCAATCACTCAAGTGTCCTACACCTGAACTATGTAACTATGTACGGGCCGCTCAAACTTCTGCTGAGAAACTGCTTTCGTCAAAGGATTTGCAAAGTTATCATCTGATGCGATTTATTCGATCATCACATCGCCACGATGTATGATCCAAACGAATAAGATGAATAGTTGAAGTATATACTTGGATCGTTGATGAGACCATTAATTCTTTAGCCTGTGTTGTAGCCTAGTTCAGCTGCTAACAGAACTACTCCTAATCCAATTAGGATTATTATAGATCCAAATCACTTCTATTGCTGCCTCAGCTGCAACAATATTTCGCTTTTGTTGTTTATTCAGCAACAGTATCTTGCTTGGAATATTTCCAGCTCACTGTTCCGTTATTCAAACTATATAGTACCTATATTACGACTTATAGTCATTTTTTTTGTCGGTTAGGAAACTTGCAGCAGTGACCCCGGTCACTTCAAGTTCTCCTTCTCCATAACTTAAGAACGCATCCTTAGTTCGTCTAAGATACTTAAGGATGTTCTTAACATCAATCCAGTGACCATCACTTGGATTGGCCTGATTGTGACTCCATATACTCAAAGCATATGAGACACCAGGTCGCTGTAGGCACTGCATTTTGCATGTAAGTCCCTATGATGAGTCTCATTTGGAGACACTACCTTTTAAGTCACGGAAGTCGCGGGAAATGAATTTCGGAAGGGGAAATTCAGACTAAGTATGTTATCGGATTCAATTCGCATGTTCACTGCTTTCGTTCGTGATGCGTTCGTGAACATGTTCGAACGTCAAGCAGATTGCGGGCATTCATGCAGCGTTCGAATCGGCATTCGAACGGTGTCGGTACTTCTGGTTTTGTTGCTAGCCTCACGTCCAAGCCCAATTAGCCCACCAAAACCCACCCAAAAATAATTAAAACATGTCAAAAATTAAAATAATATCCTTCCTAAATTAAATAAATCACATCCCAATCCAAATAATCCACATACCTAAATAAACAAATCAAATATATCACCTTCCCATTCAAACCAAATCTCCTCCCTAACAGAACTACTCCTAATCCAATTAGGATTATTATAGATCCAAAACACTTCTATTGCTGCCTCAGCTGCAACAATATTCCGCTTTTGTTGTTTATTCAGCAACAGTATCTTGCTTGGAATATTTCCAGCTCACTGTTCCGTTATTCAAACTATATAGTACCCATATTACGACTTATAGTCATTTTTTTGTCGGTTAGGAAACTTGCAGCAGTGAACCCAGTCACTTCAAGTTCTCATTCTCCATAACTTAAGAAAGCATCCTTAGTTCGTCTAAGATACTTAAGGATGTTCTTAACATCAATCCAGTGACCATCACTTGGATTGGCCTGATTGTGACTCCATATACTCAAAGCATATGAGACACCAGGTCGCTGTAGGCACAACATTTTGCATGTAAGTCCCTATGATGAGTCTCATTTGGAGACACTACCTTTTAAGTCACAGAAGTCGCGGGAAATGAATTTCGGAAGGGGAAATTCAGAATAAGTATGTCATCAGATTCAATTCGCATGTTCACTGATTTCGTTCGTGATGCGTTCGTGAACATGTTCGAACGTCAAGCAGATTGCGGGCATTCATGCAGCGTTCGAATCGGCATTCGAACGGTGTCGGTACTTCTGGTTTTGTTGCTAGCCTCACGTCCAAGCCCAATTAGCCCACTAAAACCCACCCAAAAATAATTAAAACATGTCAAAAATTAAAATAATATCCTTCCTAAATTAAATAAATCACATCCCAATCTAAATAATCCACATACCTAAATAAACAAATCAAATATATCACCTTCCCAATCAAACCAAATCTCCTCCCTAACATAAGAAGATTTTTCCTTGTAAGACACTAATCAAAATATTCCCCCTATAATTACTTGATCCATTCATATTCAAACCTTAGAAACCCTAGCCTTTGCCTATAAAAAGAAGCCTAAACCAACCTCTCATCCCCGAGCTCATTCACACAAAAAATTCCTAGCTCATTCACACAAAAAAATCCTAGCACATTGACGCATAACACAAGCCATAAGCAACAAAGAATTCTCTTCTCCTTCCTCACTCTCTACAGCCGAAAATCACCCTTAAAATAACCCATACATCCACCAAAAAACAGCAGCCCAAATACCTTAAAACAGTAGCCTAAATCACCAAAAGCAGTGAACAAAACCTGCACTTTAAAACCCTTAAGATTACTGCACAAAACAGCCCCCCCTAATCAACAAAAATAGTGACTAAAATAAAACAGCAAAAACATCAGTGAAACAGAGTAAAGACAGCGGTCCAAACAACGAAACAGCGAAAGGAAGCAGTGGACCAGTGAACCGGAGGAGTTGCGGAGCGTTAACCCTTCTGACGATCGTGTATCATACGTCCGAGAGGCGATTTAAACTGTTAGACCTGAGGGCACTACTATTATTCATTTTTATTCATCTCTTAATTGTTTTATTTATTTTCTTCACATGAGAGTCGCTTGTGGATGTGTGTTGTGACCCTTGAATGAATGGGAAATGTGCCGTCTCTTGTGGTATATATGATGGAAACCCAGACGTAAATTCTATAGCCGAATCTGAATGGACGGTAGTGCGGTCTGTACTTGGGATACAACTCCACGTACCACTTGAGCAAACAGCACATATCTCGTTTCATTTTATCTTGATTGTTTATTATCCGCATTTTATATTTCGCCCTTTACTTTCTGCACGTTATTTGTTTGTGCATTGATGATGTAGTGCGCATGGGCTTAGTATGTTGGTCTAAAGGTTCTCTATTTGAGGGAAGAAAAGTCCAAAAGGCTACCTTTACGACAATACTTTGCCGCGCCGGATGAAGTATGTTTGGTTGAACGTGAGATAAGTTCAATCGAGTATACGAAGTCCTACATTGTCGTCTTTATTTTATATGCATTGTAATGTAATGCGCATAGGCTAACTAGGGTGGATTAAAGGTCCTCTATTCGAGGGAAAATGCCTAAAAGGGCTATCTTTACCATGATGTTTTGCCGCGCCTTTTATCATGTCATTCACCATTTGCATATCATTGTTCTATTTACGCATGTATTGCCTTGTAGTGCGCATGGGCTAACTAGGGTGGATTAAAGGTCCTCTATTCGAGGGAAAATGCCTAAAGGGCTACTTTTACCACGATGTTTTGCCGCGCCGGATGAAGTATGTTTGATTGAATGTGAGATATATTTAATTGGACATATGGAGTTCCACATCATTGCTTTATTTATGCATGCGTTTCATTCTTGTGCGCATGGGCTAACTAGGGTGGATTCAAGGTCCTCTATTCGAGGGAAAATGCCTAAAGGCTACCTTTACCATGATGTTTTACCGCGTCAGACGAGGTACACCCGATTGAATGGGAATGAGTTCAATCGGGCACACGGGGTCCTATATTGTGGATTTGCTTATCTATGTATGTGTTGCGTCGTCTATCATGCATTAGGTCTGGTCCCGTTCGAATGCGTTCTCAAACGCTATACGAACGTGAACCTTCTGTTTACCGTTCGAACGCGTTTACGAACGCTACTCGAACGCGCATGAGTTTTCTTTGTTTTATTATGCATCAGGTCTTGTCCCGTTCGAACGCATCCTCGAATGCTATACAGACGCGAACCTTCTGTTTCCCGTTCGAACGCATTTACGAACGCCACTCGAATGCGTATGCATTTTGTTTCATCGGGTCTTGTCCCGTTCGAACGCGTTCTCAAACGCTATACGAATATTAACCTTCTATTTACCGTTCGAACACGTTTACGAACGCTACTAGAACGTGCATGCATTTTATTTCATCAGGTCTTGTCCCGTTCGAACGCGTTCTCAAATGCTATACGAACGCGAACCTTCTGTTTACCGTTCAAATGCTTTTACGAACGCTACACGAATGCACATACACTGAACTGATTCATTTTCATCAAATTTCATGCATAATTGATTTTTGGGCGATTCCTTTTGTATCATGTAATTAATCATACCATTCCATTATTCATACTTTTACTGTTATCATCTATTTGTATTCCCGTATTTATCTAATTGATGTGTCCGTGAGATGGTGTTCAAGCATGATTAGGTTGTTAGTATGTTACTTGGTTCTTAAGCATGATTTACCTGTTAGTATGTTATTCCTCTATGCATGATTCGGTTATCTTCTTTCGCAGTAGGCATTCAATTTACATTCATGATTAGGTTGTTATTTATTTTTCGTGTTTGATGATTCAACATGTTCATGAGATTATTGTGTGATATCGTATGTTTGCCGTTATGATGATTTATTGTATACATGCGAAACTAGGAATATATTACCCTTGGAAATATATGTTGCTAGATTCGATTAAATTATTGCACAAATCATATCATTACAAGTGGCTTAAGTAATGGACCATTCTGAGCCCAACGGTTTGAGGTCTTCCCTTGCGAGGGGTGAGTGCGGCCTTAAATCATTTTCCCGGTTCACACCGGGTGGTGACTCCATGTTATTTCTCCGGTTTAGTTCCCCTGCGGGCTACTCCGTACTCCCGACCGGGCCGCGAGCCCGGAACAGTGTCGTCCAACATCTGTGTCCTACAGTCTGGCGACTCCACTGGGGATATAGAATTGGCCCCGAAATCATGCCTTGTGATTTTTACGATTTGTGCTTTATTTAATCGTGTCTATTGTGGGTTGAAAGGGGTTTAATTAAAGGCACATTTTGAGCTAGGTAATGGTTTGGTGTCCTCATTCATTCACTACCTTTCTATAAGGAAAAGCTGTGAAGGCACCTGGATAATTATTACCCGTAGCTCGTTGTGATGGACTAATTTGGAGGACTCGTTGTTTATTCCTGTCACCAAGCGATAAGATCCTAAGAGGCTTGGGTATTTAAGAGAGTTCGCTCCACCCTCCCTCTGGGGAATCTACAACGGGAAATCCATTTGACAGTTAGTCACACACCATAACTCGTTGGCACGTACCTAAGGGTATAAAAAAGGTGCGCTCACTTGGTCGCTTGAACACTTGAGTGCGGAGTCCTAGTTGTGGGCAATCCTTCGTCAGCGAGAGCCTTTGCCCGCACTCCTATAATCCTATGTGTGAACCTTAATCGTAGAACTGGTAGAAATCATTTCCTTATGTTTATGTTTGGGACCATTGTCATTTGGATCCGGTTGGACTTCTTGTCAGAAATGCGAACTTATTGGGCCATTTAAACTGGGACGAGTTCGTATCCTATGACAATTGGGCCAAAAGTTTCTAAAATGCCGATGGGCCATCCTGTGTTTGGGCCCCTTATCATTTGAAGTTGTTTAACCATATTGTCACAAAGGTGTAAACCTGTTGGGCCTTTTCAACTGGGACAAGTTTGCACCTTACAATAATATGATTGAAGCTTTAAAATGACAATGGGCCGAATTATATGTTCCACACATCACACGTATCTCATGCATCTCATGCATACACACATCATGTTAACTCTCTTGTGTCTTAAGAGCCATCATATATATCCGTTGGGTTAGGGAAAATGGAAGACTTGTTAAAAGGCCGATAGCAAACATGAGCGAATTAGAGAATGAAACATCCTGTATGGATCAGTTAGAAAATGGTCTCACCAAGATTACTGAACAGTTAAAAACCTTGGCTACTGCTGTGGCTAGTATGGCTGTGCCCCGTGCTGGGGGAAATTCTGAGAATGTGAGGCGTGAGGAGCCTCCAAATGGGTTGGGGGATGACATCCCCACTTTTGATGATGATATGGACGAGAATGCCGCAGGGAGAATAGCCGGGTCTCAGCCTGAATTACAGAAACTCTGTGATCAGGTAGAATCAGTTACCTGCAAGATAAGTGGTAAACATGAAGACTTGTTGGACTATGAGGTGATGACCTTTGAGGAGCAGCTACCGGCTCAGTTTAAAATGCCCGACATAGCCAAATTCAATGGGAACGGGGACACGAGGGTCCATCTCCGGCAATATGTCTCGATTATGAGTTCAGTGGGCCTGTCACAGCGCCAAGTTCAGAAGATGTTTGGGATGTCACTTGACGGGGCACCCGTAGTGTGGTACCATAGCCTTGAAAGAAAGGTTAAGGAAGATTAGAGAGTATTGGCATATGCTTTTCTAAAGCAGTAGTTACAGATTTGGAGATTGACTTGTCACTCTGTGACTTGGAGAATATCAAGCAGAAGCTAGATGAAAGCATCAAGGAATATGTGGATCGCTGGAGAAGCCAGCTTCTGAATATGCAAACTCGAACTTCAAAGAAGGACCAGATCAAAATGATCATCAATGGCACCAAGCCCTCTATTTATGGTAAGCTGAGGAGGATGACTTCAATGATTGTTGATTTTCGACAGTTTAGGGAGACTGTCATGGATATCGAGGAGGAGGAAGCCGAGAATCGGAAGTTTTATGGCCAAAATAGAAGGACTTTCGGGGGGCCCTCTAAGACCAAGCCCGCTACTGCTGAGGTTGCTACTGTCAGAAATAGGCAATTCTCCAATCTTGGTAGACCTTTGTCAAAGGTGTTTTAAAAGTTGAAGATGCAAGGACTTCTAAAACCTTTGGAACCTAGGCCATTTCCAAATCCTGTTCCACCGCACATGAACCTAAACCAGTATTGTTACTTCCATCAAGAAAAAGGCCATAACACCGACAATTGTACCCGCCTTAGGCATGAGGTCCAAAACCTCATTGACTCCCATAAAATACCCAATCCAGAAAAAGAACAACCTAACACATACAGAAATCCATTACCTAATTACCACTCCATTCCACCACCCACCTACATGATCAACTCCAGCCTACCCGAAACCTTTGTCCTCCAAACTCTCAACCACCAGGCTTCTTGCATTGAGATCAGGGATAACAATAGTAAAGAGCCATAGGTCGAGGAAGAAGGCGATACTGCGAATGATGAATTTTTTCTCCCTAGCTTATTTGATCCAACATTTTTAATAAAGACATTGGTTTTGTCTATTTGTTCGAACCTTTTTTTTTATGATAATAAAGGAGTTCATTTCGTTTACTTGCCTGAGTCTCCTTTTTTCATCATGTAACATGAGTATTTTGACAAAAGCATTCAACCCTGGCACTATGATACTCAGCGATGTTTAGAACACAGGGAGTCCTCGGAAGAAGCAAGCAGAAATGACAGGATATCCATTCAGATTTTGGGAAATGAGGCAGTGAGACTGTCAGACTTGGAAGGAAATGAGTTCACCGAGCCGATCAATGTGGGTAGATTGAAAACAGTACTTTCGCTAAGGAAGAAAAGAATGGTCATCAAGGGAATTGGTGGAAGACCTAACCCAACGGGATGGGAAGCTCATTCACGCATGCATGCATACGCGTAACATATTTTGCATTCCTTTTTGTGTTTTGTGTTTCTTTTGTATTCACAGGTTTTGAAGAAGAAAGAGAGAAAGCGGCAAATGAAAGCCAATCAGAAGCATCAATATGACATCAGTAGTTTGGGGACGAGTCCCAGGGTTGAGGCCAATATCAGTATCAGTCTGGGGGCGAGGCCCACCTCAGTACCAGTTTGGGGGCGAGGCCCACATCAGTATCAGTTTTGGGGTGAAGCCCACATTCAGTACAGTTCAAGAATAAGGCCCACAGTTAATATAATTCGGGAACAAGGCCCAGGGAATAATGCCCACATTCATTACAATTCGGGAATAAAGCCCACATTCAACACAGTTCGGGAATAAGGCCCACAGTTAACATAATTCAGGAACAAGGCCCAGGGAATAAAGCCCACATTCAGTACAGTCCCGGAATAAAGCCCACATTCAACACAGTTCAGGAATAAGGCCCACAGTTAACATAATTCGGGAACAAGGCCCAGGGAATAAAGCCCACATTCAGTACAGTTCGGGAACAAATCCTAGGGGAATAAAGCCCACTTTCAAAACAGTTCGAGAACAAGGCCCAGAGGAATAACGCCCTATCTTGAAATAGTTCGGGAACAAGGCCCAGGGAATAAAGCCCACATTCAGTACAGTCCGGGAATAAAGCCCACATTTAACACAGTTCGGGAATAAGGCCCACAGTTAACATAATTCGGGAACAATGCCCAGGGAATAAAACCCACATTCAAAACAGTCAGGGAATAAAGCCCATATTCAACACAGTTCGGGAATAAGGCCCACAGTTAACACAGTTCGGGAACAAGGCCCAGGGAATAAAGCCCACATTTAGTAAAGTCTGGGACTAAAGCCCACATTTAACACAGTTCAGGAACAAGGCCCACAGTTAAAATAATTCAGGAACAAGGCCCATGGAATAAAGCCCACATTCAGTACAGTTTGGAAAAAGCCTAGGGGAATAAAGCCCATTTTCAAAACAATTCGGGAACAAAGCCCATGAGAATAATGCCCTATCTTGATACAGTTTGGAAAAAGCCTAGAGGAATAAAGCCCACTTTCAAAACAGTTCGGGAATAAAGCCCAGGAGAATAAAGCTCTCTCTCAACGTAGTTCGAGAACAAAGCCCAATGGTCGAAGCATCTCAGGATAACAAGTAAGTTAAGCAACAGCTGGCGAGCCAGGTAAGTAAAAGTGCATACATAACTTTTATAGGACTGTCATTGTCACACATTGTACAAGTCCCAGGGTTGAGGCCCACATCAGCATCAGTTTTGGGATACGTCCCAGGGTCGAGGCCCACACATCAGTAGCAGTTTTGGGATGAGTCTCAGGGTCGAGGCCCACATCAGCGTCAGTTTGGGGATGAGTCCCAGGGTCGAGGTCCACATCAGCATCAGTTTGGGGATGAGTCCCAGGGCCGAGGCCCACATCAGTTTCAGTTTTGGGGATGAGTCCCAGGGCCGAGGCCCACATCAGTTTCAGTTTTGGGGATGCATCCCAGGGTCGTGACCCACATCATCAGCATCAGTTTTGGGGATGGGTCCCAAGGTCGTGACCCACATCATCATCAGCAGTTTTGGGGATGAGTCCCAGGGTAGTGACCCACATCATCAGCAGTTTTGGGGATGAGTCCCAGGGTCATGACCCACATCATCAGTAATTTTGGGGATACGCCCCAGGGCTTAACCCACATTGTCAGCGGTATTAGGATGCATCCCAGGGTTGAGGCCCCCGTTGTCGGTTGTAGTTATTGGGATGCGTCTCAGGATCGAGGTCCACTGCATCATCAGTTTTGGGGATGCGTCCTAGGGTCGTGACCCATATTGTCAGCGGTATTGGGATGCATCCCAGGGTCGAGGTACCCATTATCGGTTGCAGTTATTGGGATGCATCCCAGGATCGAGGTCCACTGCGTCATCAACTCAGCTCGAAATAGCAGGCAAGTCAGGTGGCAGCGGGCGAGCCAGGTAAGTAAAAATACATTGTACAACTTTGATAGGATTGTCATTGTCACACACTGCACAAGTCCAACCAAAGTGGGGGCGACTGTAGGCACTGTATTTTGCATGTCAGTCCCTATGATGAGTCTCATTTGGAGACACTACCTTTTAAGTCACAGAAGTCGCGGGAAATGAATTTCGGAAGGGGAAATTCAGAATAAGTATGTCATCGGATTCAATTCGCATATTCACTGCTTTCGTTCGTGTTGCGTTCGTGAACATGTTCGAATGTCAAGCAGATTGCGAGCGTTCGTGCAGCATTCGAGTCGGCGTTCGAACGGTGTCGGTACTTATGGTTTTGTTGCTAGCCTCACACCCAAGCCCAATTAGCCCACCAAAACCCACCCAAAAATAATTAAAACACTTAAAACATGTAACAAATTAAAATAATATCCTTCCTAAAATAAATAAATCACATCCCAATCTAAATAATCCACATACCTAAATAAAGAAATCAAATATATCACTTTCCCAATCAAACCAAATCTCCTCCCTAACATAAGAAGATCTTTCCTTGTGAGACACTAATCAAAATATCCCCCCCATAATTACTTGATCCATTCCTATTCAAACCTTAGAAACCCTAGCCTTTGCCTATAAAAAAAAGCCTAAACCAACCTCTCATCCCCGAGCTCATTCACACAAAAAATTCCTAGCTCATTCACACAAAAAATTCCTAGCACATTGACGCATAACACAAGCCATAAGCAAAAAAGAATTCTCTTCTCCTTCCTCACTCTCTACAGCCGAAAATCACCCTTAAAATAACCCATACATCCACCAAAAAAATAGCAGCTTAAATACCTTAAAATAGTAGCCTAAATACCTTAAAATAGTAGCCTAAATCACCAAAAACAGTGAACAAAATCCGCACTTTAAAACCCTTAAGATTACATCACAAAACAGCCCCCCCAATCAACAAAAATAGTGACTAAAATAAAACAGCAAAAATAGCAGCGAAACGAAGTAAAGACAGCGGTCCAAACAATAAACAGCGAAAGGAAGCAGTGGACCAGTGAACCGGAGGAGTTGCAGAGCGTTAACCCTTTCGACGATCGTGTACCGTACGTCCGAGAGGTGATTTAAAAGGTTAGACCTGAGGGCACTTCTATTATCCATTTTTATTCATCTCTTAATTGTTTTATTTATTTTCTTCACATGAGAGTCACTTGTGGATGTGTGTTGTGACCCTTGAACGAATGGGAAATGTGTCGTCTCTTGTGGTATATAAGATGGAAACCCATATGTAAATTCTGTAGCTGAATCCTAATAGACGGTAGTGCGGTCTGTACTTGGGATACAACTCCACGTACCACTTGAGCAAACGACACATATCTCATTTCATTTTATCTTGATTGTTTATAATCCACATTTTATATTTCGTCCTTTACTTTCTGCACGTTATTTGTTTGTGTATTGATGATGTAGTGTGCATGGGCTTAGTATGTTGGTCTAAAGGTTCTCTATTTGAGGGAAGAAAAGTCCAAAAGGCTACCTTTACGAAAATACTTTGCCGCGCCGGACGAAGTATGTTTGGTTGAACGTGAGATATGTTCAATAGAGTATACGAAGTCTTACATTGTTGTATTTATTTTATATGCATTGTAATGTAATGCGCATGGGCTAACTATGGTGGATTAAAGGTCATATATTCGAGGGAAAATGCCTAAAAGGGCTACATTAACCACGATATTTTGCCGCGCCTTTTATCATGTCATTCACCCTTTGCAGATCATTGTTCTATTTACGCATGTATTGCCTTCTAGTGCGCATGGGCTAACTAGGGTGGATTAAAGGTCCTCTATTCGAGGGAAAATGCCTAAAGGGCTACCTTTACCACGATGTTTTGCTGCACCGGATGAAGTATGTTTGATTGAATGTGAGATAGTTTAATTAGACATATGGAGTTCCACATCGTTGCTTTATTTACGCATGTATTGCATTTTTGTGTGCATGGGCTAACTAGGGTGGATTCAAGGTCCTCTATTCGAGGGAAAATGCCTAAAGGCTACCTTTACCATGATGTTTTGCCGCGTCGGACGAGGTACACCCGAATGAATGGGAATGAGTTCAATCAGGCACACGGGGTTCTACATTGTGGATTTACTTATCTATGTATGTGTTGCGTCGTCTATCATGCATTAGGTCTGGTCCTGTTCGAATGGGTTCTCAAACGCTATACGAACGCGAACCTATTGTTTACCGTATGAACGCGTTTACGAACGCTACTTGAACGCGCATGAGTTTTCTTTGTTTTATCATGCATCAGGTCTTGTCCCGTTCGAACGCATCCTCGAACACTATACAAACGCGAACCTTATATTTCCCGTTCGAACGCATTTACGAACGCCACTCGAACGCGCATGCATTTTGTTTCATCAGGTCTTGTCCCGTTCGAACGTGTTCTCAAACGCTATACAAACGCGAACCTTCTATTTACCATTCGAACGCGTTTACGAATGCTACTCGAATGCGCATGCATTTTGTTTTATCAGGTCTTGTCCCGTTCGAATGTGTTCTCAAACGCTATACGAATGCGAACCTTCTGTTTACCGTTCGAACGCGTTTACGAATGCTACAGGAATGCATATACACTGAACTGATTCATTTTCATCACATTTCATGCATAATTGTTTTTGGGTGATTCCTCTTGTATCATGTAATTAATCATACCATTCCATTATTGATACTTTTACTGTTATCATCTATTTGTATTCCCGTATTTATCTGATTGATGTGTCTGTGAGATGGTGTTCAAGCATGATTAGGTTGTTAGTATGTTACTTGGTTCTTAAGCATGATTTAGCTGTTAGTACGTTATTCCTCTATGCATGATTCAGTTATCTTCTTTCGCAGTAGGCATTCAATTTACATTCATGATTAGGTTGTTATTTATTTTTCGTGTTTGATGATTCAACATGTTCATGAGATTATTGTGTGATATCGTATGTTTACCGTTATGATGATTTATTGTATACATGCGAACCTAGGAATATATTACCCTTGGAAATATATGTTGCTAGATTCGATTAAATTATTGCACAAATCATATCATTACAAGTGACATAAGTAAGGGACCATTACGAACCCAACGGTTTGAGTTCTTCCCTAGCGAGGGGTGAGTGCGGCCTTAAATCATTTTCCCGGTTCACACCGGGTGGCGACTCTATATTATTTCTCCGGTTTAGTTCCCCAGCGGGCTACTCCGTACTCCCGACCGGGCTGTGAGCTAGGAACAGCGTCGTTCAACATCTGTGTCCTATAGTCGCGTACATTTATTTCAATACATGAGTTCTCGGAAAGTGCAAATAACTTTTAGATCTATCCCAGTAGATCCTTATTCCTAGAATAAAGGTTGTCTCTCATAAGAATTCTATGG
>SKCR01048543.1:0-45682 GCA_019454045.1 Zanthoxylum bungeanum
CCAAGTGAACACACATTTTTTTATACCTTACGGTACGTGCCAACAAGTTACGATACATGACTAACTGTCAAATGGATTTCTTATTGTAGGTTCCCAGAGGGAGGGTGGATCGAACTCTCTTAAATACCCAAGCCTCTTAGGCTCTTATCGCCTTGGTGACAGGAATAAACAACAAGTCCTCCAAATTAGTCTGTCACAACGAGCTACGGGTAATGATTATCTAGGTGCCTTCACAGCTTTTCCTTATAGAAAGGTAGTGAATGAAGGAAGACACCAAACCATTACCTAGCCTTAACAATGCCTTTGATTAAACCCCCTTAACCCACTATAGACACGGTTAACTAAAGCAAAAATCACAATCATTACAAGACATTATTTCGGGGTCGATTCTCTATCCCCAGTGGAGTCGCCAGACTGTAGGACACAGAAATCAGCGACGTTGTTCTAGGCTCGCGGCCCAGTTGAGAGTACGGAGTAGCCCGCGGGGGACTTAACTGGAGAATAAAGGAGTCGCCACCCGGTGTAAACCGGGAAAATGATTTAAGGCCGCACTCACCCCTCGCAAGGGAAGACCTCAAACCGTTGGGTTCGGAATTGTCCCTTACTTATGTCACTTGTAATGAACGGATTTGTGCAATTTTAACCAAGTCTACTAAACATACATTTGTAAAAAGGTAACCTACACCTAAATTCGTATACAGCCTAAATCTAAGTTTGCATGCTTTAAAAGTAAGTTATCATAACGGCAAACATACGATATCACACAATGAGCGTGTTGAATTATCAAATACGAAAAATAAATAACAACCTAAACATAAACGTAAATTAAACTACTATCACGAAAGAAAATAACTAAATCATGCATAAAGAGATAACGTACTAGACTAAATCATACTTAAAAAATAAATAACCTACTAACGGCCTAATCATGCTTGAATACAAGGTTGGATGAAACAAAATACGTGTGTCTCTCAAGTGGTACGTGGCATTGTATCCCAAGTGCAAACCGAAATACCGTCCATTCAGATTCGGCTACGGAATTTACATCCGGGTTTCCATCCGATATACCGCAAGAGAGAACACATATTACGTTCATCAGAAAATCACATTATGCACCAATCCACAATACTCATACGAAATAAAGCAATAAAATAAATATGAATAAAAGAGAAAAAACAAAAAGGGTGCCCTCAGGTCTAACCTCTTTAGTTGTCTCTCGAAAGTGCGGTACGCGGTTTTCGGAAGGGTTGATGCTCCGTAACTCCTCCGATTCACTGGTTCAACGTTTTCCTTCGCTGTTTCGCTATTCGGTCTGTAATTTTTTACTCTGTTTCACTGCGGTTTCTGGTTACGTTATTGGCTCACTGTTTTGCGGCAGTTTGAAGGCTTGAATGGAGACTATTTCATGCAGCTTGGGGACGTTAATTTTAGTGGACTGTGAGGGGCTAGGGTTTTATTATTTTGGCCGTGTCTTGTTTGTGTGTAGGGAGCAGTTATGTGATTTTATTTTAGGGTTTGTTGTTGTGTTTTTCGTGAAAATATGGAGTGAAGTAGAAAGAGAGTGGGGGGGGTTCATGTGTGCATGATCCAAGGGAACCAGGGTTGCTTGGCCGAGAATTCTCTTTTTATAGTGGAGAGGGAGGCTATTAAATGTTTGTTATTTGGTGGAGGGTTGGAGGGTGTCAGATCATTTAATGGGAGGCAATTATTGTTTAATATTTTAGGTCTTGGATTTTTGTTGAAAAGGGAGGTGGGGCATGTGCTTTGTTGATTTTGTTTGTGTGGGTTATTTAATTTTTTTGTTTTGTGTTTATGTTTTCACGTGGGGTGCTTTGACATTTGTATGTGTGAAGAGATTGTGAGGCTTAGTGATTGGAGAGAGAAAGGTTATTTGGTAGGTTTGTTTGTTTCTTTGTGTTTGGTCTTTTGGTGTGGATTTGGGTAGGGTTATTTAATTGATTTGTTGGTAAAGTGGAGATAATGGTTAAAGTGAGTGGGTGTGGCTTTTGTGATTTGTTTATTTGCTTTGTTTGGACGTGAGGTTCATTGGCATGCATGAGTGTTTGGCTTATTTTTGTGTTGTTCACGTGGGGATGAGGGTTAATGAGAGAGAATGTGAGCTAGGGTTTATTCTTCATGCATGGCTAGTGTGGCTACTTCACGTGAGGATTATGCACGTATGGGTGTGGTGCGTGTGAGTAGGGATTTGTTCGTGTTTTATTATTCATGGTGAATGGCTGGCTCTTTTTTTTATGAGAGAGGTGTGAAGAGTCGAAGGAGAAGCATTAGAGATGAGAGTCTAGGGTGTCATTTTAAGGTTTGGGCCGGGGATAAATTTCTAAACAGAGGCCTAACGAGCAAACCCGAAGCTAAGCAAGCGAATTAAATCCACTAAGGTGTCAATGTCTGACTCTTCCCTTCCGACGTCCGTTTCCCGTGACTTCCACAATTTAAAGAGAGTATTGGACTTATATGCAAAAATACAGTGCCTACACTGATACTTACGATATCTTGTGGTGTACCCAGAGAGTATCTGTCAGTCCCCTATACAGGATTTAGGTGTCCAATTTTTGACTCTTTGAAATCCTTGGCTGAGGTATAATTCGGAGACGAGTTCCGAATATTTATGAAGAATCATTATTATGTCGCGACACATGAATTGTTCGTAGTGGAGATTTGACGTTTAATCTATATCTCCGGAATAATTCGGATGCAATGATTTTGACTTGGATGGTTCAACTTGATTATCTGTGATCATCGTGATTTGTGAGTGGACAAATTAAGAACATGGAAATAGTTTCCATGACAGATAAACTTGAACCTAAAGAGTCCCACGATATAAAGTGTACTTGTTGAGCACTTGGGCAATTAATTATGGATAATTTGGATTATTCATAATTTACACATGCATATTAAATATATGTATTTGTATACGATACATAATATTGATTATATACATATTATTGACCAATTAGATTTTGACACTTGTTTTTTTATTATTATTAATTAATTGTTAATTAATTAGTAATAATGATAAATGGAAGAATATTCTTGGAATATTTTTCCATATTTTTATTTTGTCTTTTTATTAATTAAATAAAATATATTAATTAATTGTTAATTAATTTATTTTTCGATAAGAATATTATTAGGAATATTCTTATTATTTGGCCAATTTTAATTGGCTATTCCATTTGTTTTTGACACATGTTTTTAATTAACAAAAAATATCAAAATAATTATTTTAAAGGATAAGATCATGAGGTGTCAAAATTATAACAAAAAATAATTGTTATTTTATTAAAAAAATTCTCAATTTTCGAAATTTGGAGAATTATTATATAAATGGAACTTGTTTCCATTTTGCAAGGCTTTTAGCCATTCTCATGTGTTGAGAAATTAAAAAAAAAAGGGGTTAGGGTTCTAAACAATTTATCAACATCAAAAGAAGAAGAAATTGATTAATTGGAAGCTTGAAATTAAGGTAATGAAAGGTTCCAATTTCTAATTTCTTAATTTTATTTCTTAAGCATGAAAGTATGTATTGGATATGTATTTTGCAGGTCTTAAAATTATATGTATCTTGGATATGTATATGATTCAAAAATTTGGTGTTGATTGTTTAGTAAACCTTAATAGTTTTCTTTATTAAGCATGTGTTGTTAGATTAATTAGTGAATTAATCTTAAAATTAAAATTACCATTCTACATTGATATTACTACTATGATATTTCCTAGAATTATTCTTGGAACTTTGTATTGTGGTGATTAATTTTGGTGTAAATTAATTGGATTAATTTTGTGATTAAGTTGAATTTTGGCATGAAAATGGAAAAAAATAAAAACTGGACCAGATCTGTTTTTTGTTATTAACTTAGAATATTTTTCATGTAAAACTATGTTATTTGGATTATATTGGATGTGTATTGGGTGGTGGATAAATTCCGGAAATTGTTCCGGGGCGAAAACGTGAGAAAACGGTGAAATTCGGGTCGAAACGAGCTCACCGCGTGCCGGCTATGAAACCAGCAAACTGGGCACTGTTCGGGCAGCCCAAGGGCTGACTGAACACTACCCAAGCGTCTGGGTTGGCCTGGCTCGGCTGATGGTCAACAGGTTTGACCGTTTGCCCGTTACGTGTAGTATTTGTCGAAAAATATTTTCGTAAAATAATTCGTCGTGTAACGAAATATATTACGTTATTAAATATTAATAAATAATATATTTAAACTTATTTGGGTGAATTAAAAATATTTGATATTTCTTAATTCGCTCAGAAAAGTTTTAAAATATTTAAAAACCATTTTCGCCTTCCGCCGCACCCTTCCGCTGCGTACACCCCAACAAAATGGTATCAGAGCGTCTGATCCCACATTCAAAATAATTTTTCATGCCTTAAATATTTGATATTTAATTCAATTTATTTTGCACATGCTTGAGAATTAATTGATTGAATCAATTATTTTGGTTGTTTGACCGTATTTGTAAAATCCCCATAATATGGCTTTGTGTTTTGTAAGTGTATTGTACACTAATTGGTCTGTCTCATCAATACGAATATAAATAATTTTTTTTTCTTGATACCGTGGTTGTGTCTTCCAAAGCAGTGCGACTATGATTAATGGAAATTTGTTTATACCGGTAAAACTTATTTGATAAGAAATAAATTCGAGCGAACGTGCATACCAATAGATGCCAAAGTAGTGAGGTGATGCATTAGTACCTTGGATATGTGTATTGACGAGTATTGCCTTGAATACGCCCCATCCAATTGATGCTAATACAGTGAGGATCGGAAACGGTTCAGGACCTATTTAAAGAGTCACATTGGATGTGATTGGTAATTGTTACTTACTTTCAAATATATTTGGGCACTATATGCCAAAGTTGTGTGTTTCAATATATTTGTGAGGTCTACTTCCTACTATAGAATTTAATTCAATAATTTAATTCTCGTATTTTTTTTGGGGATTATCAATTTATGTAAAGTAGTGGGAAGACATCCTTATATTAAAAATCCATGACATGTTGGATGTTTTGTGATATTGATGAAATTACTTTTATCTGCTAACTCATGTTTCTTTTGTAAAGTTTGTGATGGCAGCTACTACTTCTTCTAATCATTTTGCTTGTGTCCTGGACGCGAATAAATTAACTGGTCTTGAGAATTTTAGTGAATGAGAATTGGATCTTAAGATAGTCTTGAGATCGGAGAAGTTGGGTTATGTGTGTTGGACAATTATGACCCATAGCATCATTATTTGTACAGATCATGGTGTCGTTGTACAAATTAACTATGTGACAAATGAAATTTCCCTTTTATCATTTGTATTTGGATTACCTAGATGTATAAATGATAGAAGGTCCATATGATTAGTTCCGGATTGAGATGATATGAGAAAGTATCAATCCATAAAGGTTTAATCATTAAACATCCTTAGTCAGAGTATTATCGAGATTGGACATCGATAATGCGTAAAAGACTAGTATTACACTTGTGCGCGTTGTGGGAGCATAACGGCATAGTTCTAATATATTTGGGTATAGGATACTCATGCTAGTGTAATAGGAGGTTGTGTTTACCGATGGTATGGGAACAGCTTCGCTCTGGATAGACCCCTCGGAATTCCATTGGTAGTACGACTATGTGTCTATGGAAGTCCGAATCAGGGTAGGTGTATTTGGTCTTAACCTGAGACTTGCACCGCTAATACTTGCGACAATCAATATACTTTGGTTTTGGTCGTCCAGGGCTTTAACAGGTTATGTGTACGCCTCTTCTGGGTATATTGAGAATCGTAGTGTATTGGGTGCGATGTCGAGACGGAAGTATCACTCCAGTCATAGTGGAGATGATGATCACGTAGGATACGGAACTGGTGCTCTTTTATGCTGCAGCTATCGGGATATTATGACTAGGTCATGTTTATCCGATAATAGAGACTAGTTACCAGAGATCCGATATGTGCTTCGTACGGGGTAGACACATTTCCAGCCCCAGGCCTTGCATGTGACATCCGATACTTGTTGGTTTCTAATTAGGTCCCAAGATCCATCAAATAAGCATGAAAAACTCATGAATACACAAAGGTGTAAGGCGGAACACATACTCACATTGAACGATTTGAGATGCGAAGAACAAAACCACTTGGCCTCCTCCATGAAGCTCGGTTTTGGTCTTTTTGAACTGCAGTGGTGCTCGGTTTTGGGCTGTGAAAGTCCTCCAAGATTCAGCCATGGGAGACACCATGGAAGCTCCAAGCTTCAAGCTCCAAGAATGGATTCCAAGCTCATGTATTAGTTTCCCTATCACCTTTGTATAACTCAAGGTGTGCTAGCACTTCTTCTTCTTCTTTGTATTTTCGGTCTAACCAGAAAATTGGGGAAGAAATCGGTGGCTCTAAGCCGTGAAAGAGAGAAAGAAATAGAGGAGGG
This sequence comes from Zanthoxylum bungeanum, assembly GCA_019454045.1. Taxonomy (NCBI): domain Eukaryota; kingdom Viridiplantae; phylum Streptophyta; class Magnoliopsida; order Sapindales; family Rutaceae; genus Zanthoxylum; species Zanthoxylum bungeanum. Next base: position 6,436 of record SKCR01048543.1, read on the forward strand.
AAAAATTTAGGTTTCCTTGAAACCTAATACCGTGATAGAGAGAGAAAAAATAAAAGAAAATGTATTATTTATATATTTATTTTATTTTCCAAAAATAAAACAAATACATAAATCATTTTCATTTACCAAAAAGTCAAAAAAGCAAAAGCCCATTAATGCCTTTTCAACCACCACATCAATCACTCAATCAAGTGACAACTTGTCACATCACTCAAAGTGACATTTGATTTGACGCTTGATGTGACTAGCGATTTGATGCTCGATTTGACTTGCGTGCCGCACTCGAATTCGAAATGCGAATGCGCTCACAAATAATCCCGGCCTCGGGTTCGCTAATTCTAAATTAACGAATTTTCCGTCGCGACGCAATTAAACGATTACGCCTAGCGAAATCACTATTCACATCGCTAACGAATTAATTCTAAATTAATTCGTTCGCCCGAATTAAAATCTAATTTTAATTCTGCGTCGAAATCAAATTTCGTTTAATATATCAAATATATTATTTTATCGATTAATTCCAAATTAATCGTTCTCTCTCTTTAATCAATATTTTATCCCAGATAAAATATCTCCGTAATTAATCCCAGATTAATTTTCTCTCTCTTCTATTTAATCCCAGATTAATAAGGGCGAGTCATACATCATCGGTGAATCTTCGGGAAGCGACCCATGAGATCCCCAGATATGTTGGCAGTAAATACGGTTGTCGGACTATCCAAACACGCAAGTACATCGTACTACGTTTGTAACGATTTACAAGACAAGGTTGGCTTCTAGCAAAGCGCCATGCCTACCCAATTCTCCAGAAACATGCTTACAGGAATAAGCGATCTATATCAAGCGTAGTATACCGTAGTATTGTGTATGTCATCCAGTATCGGATGTTCTCGTGCTAGGCCTAGGGCTGGAGTTGTGTCTGCCCCGCACGAAGCACATATCGGATGTCTGGCAACTAGTCTCTATAATCGGATAAACATGACCTAGTCATAATATCCCGATAGCTCGAGCATTTAAGAGAACGAGTTCCGTATCCTATGTGACCATCATCTCCATATGACTGGAGTGATACTTCCGTCTTAACATCACACCCAACACACTACGATTCTCAATATACCCAGCATTGGCGTACACAGAACCTGTTAAAGCCCTGGACGACCTCAACCAACGTATATTGATTGTCACAAGTATTAGCGGTGCAAGTCTCAGGTTAAGACCAAATACACCTACCCTGATTGCAGACTCCCATAGACACATAGTCATACTACCAATGGGATTCCGCATGGGTCTATCCAGAGTGAAGCTGTTTCCCGTAAAATCGGTAGAACACAACCTCCTATTACACTTGCATGAGTATCCTATACCCAAATATATGAGAACTATGTCGTTGTGCCCTCACAACATGCACAAGTGTAATATAGTCTTTTACATATTTATCGATGTCTAATCTCGATAATACTCTGACTAGGGATATTTAATGATTTATCCTACGTGGACTGATACTGTCTCATATCATTCTCTGTCCAGGAACAAATCATAGGGACCTCCTATCATTTATATATCTAGGTGATCTAATCACAAATGATAAGAGTGCAATCTCCTTTGTCACATCGTTAATTTGTACAACAACACCATGATCTGTACAAATAGTGACGCTATGGGTCATAATTGTCCAACAATCTCCCACTTGGCCTATAGCCAGTCACTCGAGTCTTAACACTCGAACTATGTACGGTTGGCTCAAACTGCTGAGAAAAGGTTTTCGTCAGCGGATTTACATGATTATCATCTGATTCGATTTATTCGATCATCACATCGCCACGATGTATGATCCGAACGAATCAGATGAATATCAAAATAAGTATCTGGATCGTCGATGAGACCATTAATTCTTTAGCTTGTGCTGACGCCTAGCTCAGCTGCTAACAGAACTATATCTAATCTAATTAGATTTATTATCGACCCAAATGGCTTCTATTGCTGCCTCAGCAGCAGCAATAACCTGTATTTGTTGTTTATTCGGTAACAGTATCTTGCATGGAAGATTTCCAGCTCACTGTTCCGTTATACTATCTTTTATAGTACCGTTGTTACGACTTATAGTCGTTATCATTAAGCCAAGTTTTCACCGATTATATTATGGGAATATCATTTCCAAGAAATGATATATATTATCATTACTCAGGACATTTACTGTCAGTGCGCTCCCACTAACCTCATTATATACACAAGAATTATTTTCGTTTTGAATTAAATCATAAACTATTATGATTACATCAAAACGACAATTCCAAGAACCTAATGTTTGCTTCAATCCAAACATGGATCGAATAACCTGCAAACCTAGTTTGCTTGTTATGGTTCGACAAAACCGTCAGGATGTTGTAAGCTCCCACATTTCATAAATGAAACATGCAGCATCAACAAGCATTGTCGAAATGGATTTGCCGTGGCAACAGGTAAAAGGTTTCGTCGTAATCAACACAATATTGATAACTCTACCTTTTCTCTACAAGCCTAGCTTAGTACGATGGTATGTTGCCATCCATGTATGTCTTCCTTGAAGACTTATATAGTACCAATAGGCACAATGCCTTGCGGTAAATCAACTAGTATTTAAACATAGTTGGTATACATGGAATCCATATCGGATTATATGGCACTTTGCCATAATAGGGAGTCGATACCTTGTATCACTTCCTCATACGTAGTAAGTTGGTATTCCTCAATAAGATGGACATCTTTATGAGGTGAGATCAGAAACCCATACCCCAGGTTGTTTTCTGATTCTCTCCGACCTACGCGGTTCTTGAGTATTCGAAGATTAATGGTAATAGTTTCATCCTTGATGAACTATTTAAGTTCCATTAAGATTCGGTGCCTTGAACAGTATTACTCCGATTTTCATCGAGTTTTACTATCCTCCCACTTACCACTGCATATCGGTTATTCCTTTTTAGGAAAACCGCATGGTGAGCAACAATCTAATTTTTCTCTTGTGAGGTGTATAAGTACAATACTTATGGTATCCCTAGGATAACCTACATTCGGCACTTATCCAATTTGGGTTTTAGTTTGGTATTATCCAAACGTATGCCAAGCATACCCAAATTATCAGGAATGAGAAACCCGGTTTCTTTCCCGTTCATATCTAATATGTTATCTGTCAAATAGATTTTTATGGAACCTTATTCAAAATAATTTCTGCACTGTTTTGCGTATCCATTGAAGGAAATGGTAGCTCAGAGCGACTCATGATTAACCTTATCATGTCCAACAAAATTCGGTTAATCCTGTTCGGACACACCGTTAAACTGACGTGTTCCAGGAGGAGTCCTCATTGAAAGAATATTATACTCTTTCAAGTATATGAGAAACTTATTGCTTAAGTATTTTCATCATGGTCAAACCGTGATGATTCAATACTTTAGCCGATCTGTTTGTCTATTTCGTGTCGAAACTCTAAAAGTTTCCGATTTGTGTTCTTCAAAAGAAACACATAACCATACGCGATGCCACATCCGTAAAGGTCACGAAATATTCATATCCACATCTAGCCTAGCTAGACATGGGCCCACTTGCTTCACTATGAACTAGGGCTAATAGATTGGTGGCACTGGCACTTTTACCAGGTAAATAGTGTTTTAAGCACTTTGCCCAATAAACTAGATTCGTAGACTTTATTTGATTGTAATCAAATCAGTCCAAGTATCCACTCTTCGAAAGTGTGGATATACGAGTCTTGTTTAATTGTGTCCCTGATAACTATGCCACATACAAGTTTCAACCAGATCAAATCAGTTTGAGCTATTTATTTGTCATGTTATATATTTGAGATATTATTTATATTCAAAATATAAATACTGTTATTCACATCCAATGTGTTTATCTTAATATCATCTTTATAAAATAAAACACTTTAGTGTTCTAGAATATAAAGGTTCACCCGCAGCGGGTCAAACACTGATATAGAGATAATGTATCTAGTCAAACTAGTTACATTATAACAGTTTCCTAATTTAGGTACATACCCGAAGGTAGTTCCAAAATTCAGGTATCTACGGTTAAAGCAGCGACTTTCGTCCCATTTTCAATTCGCAGATAAATCTCAATTGAAGTCAGTATCCTATTCAAAACAGATTCTGAACATCAATACATATATTTTATGTACCACACTAAGTATTAAAATCTAATTTTAATACTAGCTGTGAACATAATTATGACAATCATTTTTGAAGTCAGAGCTTTGCTCGTCTTCAATTCCTTCTTAGGATATGCCCTTTTATCTTCCTAGAAGATTATAATGATTTTGCCTTTGCCTTTTTCAACATTCCAGTAGCCTTCGGCCAAGCCTCGGGTTTCTAGAATATCGAAGTAAGGTGCGCCTTGCGCTATTTGCCTAATTGCAAACTTTGACTTTGTCTCCTTGAAAATAGTCATTAATTCTCCAAGAATTATTTATTGCAATTTAGTATTTCAAAGATCTAAAATGGATCCATGAAAATCCTTCAATTTCATTTATCATACTTTAAGGATCTAATCCTTAGTTCTGATTCAGAAATTAAGGAGTCTACTGCGACAAGCATAATGGATTAAGCACTTAAGTTATCATTACATAAATCCTCCAAATATTATGCTCTACTATTTGCTTAACTCTGGGCTTAGGCTTAATACGTTATTTTATCAAATAAACTAACTTATTATTTTTCCAGGACCATCCTGAAATTATTCCCAATTTGAAAATTAAACCATTTAAATACATTTTCCCCAGGATTATGTTTTAAATGCCAATCTTTCAATATTATCTTAATTCTAATAGTCCAACTATTTAATCAACGATTTGTGGTACTTTGTATTATATTGATTATTATAGTCCAACTATACAATCAAATATAATTTAAATTAATTAACATCAATTACATTGATTACTATAATCCAATTATAAAATCAACTGTAAATCGAAATTAATTAATTCAAATATATTGATTACTAGAATCCAATTATATAATCAACTATAATACAATCCAACTGTTTATTAAAACAACAATTTAAATATTAGTCCAACTAACTTTTAATCTAACGACGAAATAATTTGTGATTGAGCGCGTATGGCGAGTAATTGAACGAGTATTGCAAATTCAATTCTTGCCTCCCACTATTTTTCGGCGAGCCTCTAACCCTCTGTCGAGTACTCGGGAAACCGTGTTTCCTAGTGGGCTAGGATCCCGTTAAATATCACACAATCTTGACTTTGGCCAACAAATTATATGACAATTAACTAGGTAGATCTCTAAGATCAATTGGATCCAATCCAAATCCTAGATCCGGTAGGGGGATGTCCAAGCCCGAAACATATATCTTATATATGCTAATACATCCAATGTATTACCTAACATTTTTCCTCTGAATCAACTAAGCCTTGGCTTTGGCACAACAAACTTAGTGATCCCAGTCAAGCGCGACCCATTGACCATAGAAAGCTTCGTAATCAATGTCGATGGACAAGAAACTTTGGCCAACAAACCACAACTTGGACAAGACACCAATATGGAACAAAGCCTTCGTGATTCAAACATATCTTCGACAGACAAAGGCCTTGACTTTGGCCAACAAACCAATGCCGTCTCGGATCTTGAGTGAGAATCACTCAATGGAAGGAAAAACGCTTAATATTTGTGAGGGTTTTTCGCGTGCAAATTGGCAACCAATTTATTATCTTTGTTAAGGTCTCATCATCATACACCCTTAAACATGCATTCTAAGCACATAATAAAGCGCATATGAAATAAAATAATAATGATATGCGGATGGATACTTTACATTGATCCTAGATCAAATCTCTCTTTCTCTCTACCGCTAGCACATGTATTTACTTCTACCCGTTACACTACACTTCTAAAGAAACCTAATTTACATTGAAGGGAATAGGTGAGAAGAGAATACAAAGTGTATAGAGGTGATAAGGCCGGACACGCAGGTCCAATTAATAAATCAAATTTATTACAATTTCCAAAATTATCCCACCCGACTAATATCCATCAGATATACATTATTCATGCATTGCAACCATGTATTCATACAAGAATGTTATCAATCAATCTAATCCAATTAATTAATCTGATAATTAGTGATCATCCAATGTTCAAACAACGATTTGATTTTTGCTCGAGTCAAACTCGTTTTGCGAATAAGTACTCAAAGTACGAATTCTTGAATTAAATTAAACTACAACATTAAATCCAATTTAATATGCATTTAATTCTAATTCACTATTTAATTCCAAATTAAATATTACACGAACCTTTACGATTTTAATTCCAAATTCAATCGTTGCGGGTCTTTAAGCCCGATTAACATCTAATGTTTATTTAATTAAAGTCAAATGGGCTTTTAATTAATTTCTATAAGGAGTGGACTTTTGGTCAACTCGGGTCAAACCGATAACCAAAGTCCAATCCGGGATTTACCCCATAAGCCCAGAAATCAATTTTGGCTCATTTGGCCCAATTAAATAATTAAGGTCCATTAAGTCATAATTGGACTTTTTGGATGCGGTTTTGGGCCCAATTGGATCCAACCAAATTGGCCTAAACCTAACTTGGTACAACCAAGCCCAAAAGCCCAATTACAACCTTTAAGGCCCAATTTCCAAAAACAAGCCCAATTAATTAACTTATAAAATTCCAAATTCCATAATTAATTAACCTAAGTGTAATACACAATTAATCACCCAATTAATATTTCTAAAACATCAATTAGCCTAATTAATCATGCACTTTAACAACACATAGTGTCCAACACATTTTTATCAAAATCAAATCCATTTTACATGCTTCTTTATTCTCGGCAATTAGGGGTTTTTCCAATCCGATTCGGTTTCAATCCAATTGAATCCACAATCATCATTTCCCAAATCAATTCAAATCATCCAATGAATCAAAATCAAAAAACACAATGAATTTCAAAAAACATCATTTTTCGGCCAAGCCGACTTTAAAAGGGAAAATTGTTCCAAATCAAAATTTAATCCAATTGAAATTCAAAACAACATTACCCACTTGTTTTAAGTCATCCAATGATCAAAAAACAAAAAATCACCAAGAAATTAGGGTTCTTCAATTTCGGCCATGCCTCCAATTTTGGGGAAAATTTGATCCAACCAAATTTCTTGAAATTGATCATGCACAACATCAATTCAACCTCATTGAAGCATACTTAATCAAACAATTCAACCAATTCATGCTCAAATCTAGTTTACCCAATTTTAACCCAAACTTTTTCATGCTTGATCAAAGCTCATATATACCATTGTCGGTTTCTAATTAGGTCCCAAGATCCATCAAATAAGCATGAAAAACGCATGAATACACAAAGGAGTAAGGCAGAATACATACTCACATTGAACGGTTTGAGATGCGAAGAACAAAACCACTTGGCCTCCTCCATGAAGCTCGGTTTTGGTCTATTTGAACTGCAGTGGTGCTCGGTTTTGGGCTGTGAAAGTCCTCCAAGATTCGGCCATGGGAGACACCATGGAAGCTCCAAGCTTTAAGCTCCAAGAATGGATTCCAAGCTCATGTGTTAATTTCCCTATCACCTTTGTATAACTCAAGGTGTGCTAGCACTTCTTTTTCTTCTTTGTATTTTCGGTCTAACCAGAAAATTGGGGAAGAAATCGGTGGCTCTAAGCCGTGAAAGAGAGAAAGAAATAGAGGAGGGAAAAATTTAGGTTTCCTTGAAACCTAATACCGTGAGAGAGAGAGAAAAAATAAAAGAAAATGTATTATTTATATATTTATTTTATTTTCCAAAAACAAAACAAATACATAAATCATTTTCATTTACCAAAAAGTCAAAAAAGCAAAAGCCCATTAATGCCTTTTCAACCACCACATCAATCACTCAATCAAGTGACAACTTGTCACATCACTCAAAGTGACATTTGATTTGACGCTTGATGTGACTAGCGATTTGACGCTCGATTTGACTTGCGTGCCGCACTCGAATTCGAAATGCGAATGCGCTCGCAAATAATCCCGGGCTCGGGTTCGCTAATTCTAAATTAACGAATTTTCCGTCGCGACGCAATTAAACGATTACGCCTAGCGAAATCACTATTCACATCGCTAACAAATTAATTCGTTCGCCCGAATTAAAATCTAATTTTAATTCCGCGTCGAAATCCAATTTCGTTTAATATATCAAATATATTATTTTATCGATTAATTCCAAATTAATCGTTCTCTCTCTTTAATCAATATTTTATCCCATATAAAATATCTCCGTAATTAAACCCAGATTAATTTTCTCTCTCTTCTAATTAATCCTAGATTAATAAAGGGCGAGTCATACATCATCAGTGAATCTTCGGGAAGCGACCCATGAGATCCCCAGATATGTTGGCAGTAAATACGGTCGTCGGACTATCCAAACACGCAAGTACATCGTACTACGTTTGTACCGATTTACAAGACAAGGTTGGCTTCTAGCAAAGCGCCATGCCTACCCAATTCTCCAGAAACATGCTTACATGAATAAGCGATCTATATCAAGCGTAGTATACCGTAGTATTGTGTATGTCGATCCATATCGGATGTTCACGTGCTAGGCCTAGGGCTGGAGTTGTGTCTGCCTCGTACGAAGCACATATCGGATGTCTGGCAACTAGTCTCTATAATCGGATAAACATGACCTAGTCATAATATCCCGATAGCTCGAGCATTTAAGAGAACGAGTTCCGTATCCTATGTGACCATCATCTCCATATGACTGGAGTGATACTTCCGTCTTAACATCACACCCAACACACTACGATTCTCAATATACCCTGCATTGGCGTCCACAGAACCTGTTAAAGCCCTGGACGACCTCAACCAAAGTATATTGATTGTCGCAAGTATTAGCGGTGCAAGTATCAGATTAAGACCAAATACACCTACCCTGATTGCAGACTCCCATAGACACATAGTCATACTACCAATGGGATTCCGCATGGGTCTATCCAGAGCGAAGCTGTTTCCCGTACCATCGGTAAAACACAACCTCCTATTACACTTGCATGAGTATCCTATACCCAAATATATGAGAACTATTCCGTTGTGCCCGTACAACATGCACAAGTGTAATACTAGTCTTTTACGTATTTATCGTTGTCCAATCTCGATAATACTCTGACTAGGGATATTTAATGATTTATCCTACGTGGACTGATACTGTCTCATATCATTCTCTGTCCAGGAACAAATCATAGGGACCTCCAATCATTTATATATCTAGGTGATCAAATCACAAATGATAAGAGTGCAATCTCCTTTGTCACATATTTAATTTGTACAACAACACCATGATTTGTACAAATAGTGATGCTATGAGTCATAATTGTCCAACAATACTGGATCGTAATCGCAATACTACGTATACTACGCCTGATATAGATCACATATTCCTATAAGAATATTTCTAGAGAATTGGGTAGGCACGATGCTTTGCTAAAAGCCAACCATGTCTTGTAAATCGGTAAAAATGTAGTACTAGGTACGTACGTGTTCGGATAGTCTGACGACCGGATTTACTGCCAACATATCTGGGGATCTCATGGGTCGCTTCCCGAAGATTCACGATGACGTATGACTCGCACTTTATTAATCTGAGATTAATTATAAGTGAGAGAAAATTAATCTGGGATTAATTACGGAGATATTTTATCTGGGAAAAAATATTATAAAAGTGAGAGAACGATTAATTTGGAATTATCGATAAAATAATATATTCGATATATTATACGAAATTGGATTTCGAGGCGGAATTAAAATTAGATTTTAATTCGGGCGAACGAGTTAATTTAGAATTAATTCGTTAGCGACGTGAATGGTAATTTTTCTAGGCACAATTATTTAATTAAATTTGATTTAATTACGTCACAACAGAAATTCATTAATTCAGAATTAGCGAACCTGAACCCGAGAGTATTTGCGGGCGCACTCACATTTTGAATTCAAGTGCGGCCCACAAGTCACATCTAGCGTCAAATCATTAGTCACTTTGATTGATGTGATGTCTAGTCACTTTGAGTGATGTGATGTCTAGTCACTTTTGATGTGAATAGTGATGGTGGTGGTTGGAAGGCATTAATTGCTCCAAAATTTGGTTGACCTTTTTAAAAGGTAAATACCAAATTTTCGGTATATGTTTTAATTGATTTTAGAAATCAATAAAGTGTATTGGATACACAACTCAACAACCAACACATTCTCTCATTCTCTCCTTCTCTATCTCTCGGCCAAGAGGCCATTTCTCTCTTTTTGTTCTCCAAGAACCGTGAGCAAGGAGAAGCAAAATGGAAGATTTGTGGCAAATCTTTCCAATGCTAGCACATGGAGGGTCATCCTAAGGTGATAGGGAAACCAACTTGTGAGCATGGAATCACACACAAAGCTTGGAGCTTGAAGGATCACCATGGCCGAATTTTTGGAGCACAAAATGAAGCAAATGCCGTGAGCCACCTTGGAGGAAAGCTTGAAGATTTTGTTGTTCCTCGCATCGCAAAATCCGATCAATGTAAGTATGATTCTGCCATGCTTCTTTGTAGTATTCACACATGTTTTTCTTGCTTGAAATCGATCTTGGGACTAACTAGAAACCCAACAATGGTATCTTGAGCCATTTTTAGCATGAAATTGAAATTAGGGTAAAATTGGGCAAAATTGATTTGAACATGTTTGAGTGAAATTGATTGTTTGAATATGCTTGAATGGTGATAACATGGTGTTATGCATGATCAATTTGATGAAAATTGGATTGGATCTAATTTTCCCTTATCACTTGGCTTGGCCGAAAGTTTGAGCTTACCCTAAGTCATGGTGATTTTTGATTTTGATCATTGGATGAGTTGAAATCATTTAATTGGATTGAATTCGGAATCGGACATGAAAAACCCTAAATTTCCGTGAGTGATGAAGCATGAAAATGATTGAATTTTTGATTCAAATGTGTTGGACATGTGTTGATGATAATGAGCATAATTAATTTTGTAAATTGATGTTTTGGAAATATTAATTTGGTTAATTAATTATGGCATACACTTTAGGTTAATTAAATTATGAAATTTGGAATTTTGGTAATTTAATTAATTGGGCCAAATTTGGAATTGGGCTTGTAAAGTTGTAATTGGGCTTAATGGGCTTGGTTGGGCCAAGTTTGGTTTAGGCTAATTGGTTGGATCCAATTGGGCCCAAAACCATATCCATAAAGTCCAATTATGACTTAATGGACCTTTAATTTTAATTGGGCCTAAATTGGTTTCTTGGCAAATAAATGGTGATTCCTTAAATGGGTTTTGGTATTTGGGTTTGACCCATATTGACCAAAAGTCCATGCCTTAAGAAATTAATTAAAAGCCCATTGGACTTTAATTAAATTAACATTGGATGTTAATCGGGCTTTGAGACCCGTAACGATTAGATTTAGAATCTAAGTCGAAAAGGCACATTAAAAAGTGTAATTATTTAATTTGGAATTAAATATAGAATTAGTATTAAATACAAATTAAATTGGATTTAATGTTGTAGTTTAATATAATTCAAGAATTCGTACTTTGAGTACTTATTCTTAAAATGAGTTGGACTCGCGCAAAATCAAATCGTTGTTTGAACATTGGATGGTCATTAATTTTCAGATTAATTAATTGGATTAGATTGATTGATAACATGCTTTGTGTGAATACATGGATGCGATGTATGAATAATGTATATCAGATGGATATTAGATGGGTGAGGGCAATTTTGGAAATTGTTGTAATAAATTTAGAATTTATTAAATTAGACCTTCGTGTCCAGCCTATTACCTCTTGACTCTTTGTATTTCTCTTCTCACCTATTCCCCTCAATGTAAATGAGGTTTCTTTATAAGTGTTATGTAATCGGGTAGAAGTAATACTTGTGCTAGCGGGAGAGAGGAAATGGAGAGATTTGTTCTAGGAACAATGTTTTAAGTATCCATCCGCATATCATTATTATTTTTTTTATACGCGCCTTATTATGTGTTTAGAATGCATGTTTAAGGGTGTATGATTATGAGACCTTAACAAAGATAATTAATTGGTTGCCCATTACGCGAAAAACCCTCAACACATATTAAGCGTTTTTCCTTCCATTGAGTGATTCTTACTCAAGATCCAAGATTGGAACTGGTTTGTTGGCCAAAGTCAAGACCTTTATCCGTCGAGGATGTGTTTGAATCATGAAGGCTTTGTTCCATATCGGTGTCTTGTCCAAGTTGTGATTTGTTGGCCAAAGTCAAGATCACTTCTTGTCCATCGACATCGATTACAAAGCTTTCCATAGTCAATGGGTTCCGCTTAACTGGGATCATTAAGTTTGTTGTGCCAAAGCCAAGGCTTAATTGATTCAGAGGAAAAAGGTTAGGTAATATATTGGATATATTAGCATATATAAGATATATGTTTCGGACTTGGATGTCCACCTACTGGATCTAGGAATTGGATGGGATCCAATTGATCTTAGAGATCTACCTAGTTAATTATCATACAATTTGTTGGCCAAAGTCAAGATTCTGTGTTATTTAACGGGATCCTAGCCCACTAGGAAACTAGGTTTCCCGAGTACTCAACAGAGGGTTAGAGGCTCGCCGAAAAATAGTGGGAGGCAAATATTAAATTTGCAATATTCGTTTAGTTACTTGCCATACACGCTCATTACAAATTTTTCGTCAAATAAATTATTTATTAGTTGGACTAATATTTAATCGTTGTTTTAATTAAACAGTTGGACTGTATTCAAACTATTTCAATTAATAGTTGATTTTATAATTGGATTATAGTAATCAATATAATTGAATTTAATCAATTAAATAATAGTTGATTATATAGTTGGACTATAGTAATCATTATATTAAATAGTTCCTGAAATCGTTGATTAAATAGTTGGACTATTAGAATCAAGATAATTGAAATATTAACGTTTAAAATATAAACCTGGGTGAAAATATTTTAAACGACTTTAATTTTCAAATTGAGAATAAAATCTCAGGATAGTCCTGGTAACCGAGAAGTTACTTTATTTGATATAGTGACGTCTCGAGCCTAAGCCATGAGTTGAGCAAATAGTAGAACATGATATTTGGAATATTCATGTGATGATAACTTTAGTGCTTAATTCGTTATGCTTGCCACAAAGACTCCTTAATTTCTTAATCAGAACTAAGGATTAGATCCTTATAGTATGATAATGAAAATTGAAGGATCTTCATAGATCTATCCTTAGATCTTAGAAGTACAAATTGCAATAGAAAACTCTTGGAGAGTTAATGGCTATACTCAAGGAGACAAAGCTAGAGTTTGCAATAAGGCAAGAAGCTTAAGGCGCATCTTACTTCGACATCTCAGTTGACCAAAGCTTGGCCAAAGGCTTCTAGGGTGTGGAAAAAGGGCAAAGGCAAAGTCATTATAATCTTCTGGGAAGACAAAGGACATATCCCAAGATGTCTGCCTAAACTGTGGCAAACGGGGTCACTGGAAGCGTGACTGCCATATAGACAAGACATACATGAAGGAAGTGAAGAGGGGCAAGGCTCCGGCTTCAAATATGTTTGTCATAAACATGTTCACTACTAGTATTAAAATTGGATTTTAGATACTGAGTGTGGTACATAAATATGTACTGATGTGCAGAATCTGCTGACAAGCAGGATACTGACTTCAGATGAGATTGATTTGCGAATCTGAAATGGGATGAGAGTCGCTGTTTTAACCGTAGATACCTAAGTTTAGGAACTACCCTTCGGGTGTGTACTTAAATTAGGAAACTGTTTCAATGTAACTAGTTTGACTAGAAACATTATCTCTATATCAGGATTTAACCCGTTGCGGGTATACCTTTATATTCTAGAAAACCAATGTGTTTTATTTTATAAAGATGATATTGAGATAAACACATTATATGTGAATAACAGTATTTATATTTTGAATATAAAAGAATCTCAAACATATAATAGGACAAACAAATAGCTCAAACTGATTTAATCAGTTGAGACTTATTTGTGGCATTGTTGTCTGGGACACATTAAACAAGACTCGTATATCCACACTTTTGAAGAGTGGGTACTAGGACAAATTTGATTCTATTCAAATAATGTCTACGAATCTAGTTTATTGGGCAAAGTGCCTAAAACACCTTTTACTTGGTAAAAGTGCAAATGCCACCGATATGTTAGCCCTTGTTCATAGTGACGTAAGTGGGCCCATATCTAGCTTGGCTAGAGGTGGATATGAACACTTCATAACCTTTACGGATATGGCATCGCGTTATGATTATGTGTTTCTCGTGAAACACGAATCGGAAACTTTTGATAAAATCAAAGAGTTTCGACACGAAGTAGACAGACAGACCGGCTAAAGTATTAATACCGTCACGGTTAGACCATGATGGAAAATACTTAAGTAATAAGTTTCTCAAATACTTGGAAGAGTAAAGTATTCTTTCAATGAGGACTCCTCCCGGAACACGTCAATTTGACAGTGTGTCTGAACGGAGAAATCGAATTTTGTTGGACATGATAAGGTTAATCATGAGTCGCTCTGAGCTACCATTTCCTTCAAGGGATACGCATAAACAGTGCAAGACTTATTTTGAATAAGGTTCCATAAAAATCTGTTTGACAGATTTCATATTAGATATGAATAGGAAAGAAATTGGGTTTTCTCATTCCTGAAGATTTGGGAATGCTAGGCATATGTTTGGATGATACCAAACTAGAACTCAAATCGGATAAGTGCCTAAGTTGTGGGTTATCCTAGGGAAACCAAAGTATAGTAATTATACATCTCACAAGAGAACAATGTAATTGTTGCTCGCCATACGGTTTTCCTAAGAGGAATACCTATATGCAGTGGTAAGTGGGTGGAAAGTAAAACTCGATGAAAATCAGAGTAATATTATTCCAGGCACCGATTCCTTAATGGAACACAAATAGTTCATCAAGGATGAAACTATACCAATAATCTTCGAATACACAAGAACCACGTAAGTCGGAGAGAGTCAGAAAACAACCTGGGAGGTATGGGTTTCTGATCTCACCTCATAAAGATCTCAATCTTATTGAGGAATACGAACTGACTATGTATGAGGAAGTGATACAAGGTATCGACTCCCTATTGTGGCAAAGTGCCATGAAGTCCGAAATGGATTCCATGTATACCAACCATGTTTAGACACTGGTTGATGTACCGGAAGGCATTGTGCCTATTGGTACTGTATATAAGTCTTCAAGGAAGACATACATGGATAGCAACATACCAATATGCTAAGCTATGGTTATAGCGAAAAGGTATCGTTATCAACATTGTGTCGATTACGACGAAACCTTTTAACTGTTGCCATTGTTAAATCCATTTGGATAATGCTTGCTTATGCTGCATGTTTTATTTATGAAATATGGCAGCTGAACGTCAAAATCGCTTTCCTTAACGGAAACATTTTGGAGGATGTTTATAACATCCTGACGGTTTTGTCGTACCAAAATGAGCAAACAAGGTTTGCAAGTTAATTCGATCCATGGATGGATTGAATCAAGCATAGCGTTCTTGGAATTATCGTTCTGATGTAATCATAATGGTGTATGATTTAATTTAAAACGAAA
The DNA here is from genome assembly GCA_019454045.1 of Zanthoxylum bungeanum. Taxonomy (NCBI): domain Eukaryota; kingdom Viridiplantae; phylum Streptophyta; class Magnoliopsida; order Sapindales; family Rutaceae; genus Zanthoxylum; species Zanthoxylum bungeanum. The sequence continues at coordinate 22,090 of SKCR01048543.1, forward strand.
ATGATTCTTGTGTATATAAGGAGGTTAGTGGGAGCGCACTGAAAGTGAATGTCCCAAATAATGATGATATGTCATTTCTTGGAAATGATATTCCCATAATATAATCGGTGAAAGCTTGGCTTTCATGAAAATTCTCTGTAGAATTCTTGGGAGAAACAACCTTTATTCTAGGAATAAAGATCTACTGGGATAGATTTAAAGGTTGTTGGCACTCTCCGAGAACTCGTACAATGAAATAAATGTACGCGACCTGGTGTCTCATATGCTTTGAGCATATGGAGTCATAATCAGGCCAATCCAAGTGATAGTCACTGGATTGATGTTAAGAACATCTTTTAGTATCTTAGATGAACTAAGGATGCTTTCTTATACTATGGAGAATGAGAACTTGAAGTGACTGGGTTCACTGCTGCAAGTTTCCAAACCGATAAAAATGACTATAAGTCGACATAAGGGTACTATATAGTTTGAATAACGGAACAGTGAGCTGGAAATCTTCCAAGCAAGATACTGTTACCGAATAAACAACAAAAGTGGATTATTGATGCAGCTGAGGCAGCAATAGAAGACTTTTGGATTGATAATAATCCTAATCAGATTAGGAGTAGTTCTGTTAGCAGCTGAGCTAGGCTACAACTGATGAATGGTAAATCTATCACTATTTTCGACTCATTTAACCTAATATTTTGTATAGTTTCTTGAGCTTTGTGAATATTTTGATGTGTTTTGTGTTATTTTGTAGATAAATAAAGTTTCAGGACATTCTGGAGGTGATTTGGAGCAAAACAGTGAAAATTGGAAGAATAGGCATTTTGGTAATTTTGGCCCTTAGCGACGCGCGAGACCTTGGCGTCACGACGCCCAGAGCCCACCGAGGCCTATAAATTGAGCTCGAGATTTCAGTTTCAGTTGTACCATTCTCTCTCACTTCCTTGATGTAAATAGGGAGTTTCTCTATGTAGTTTCTTTTAGTTTTTAGTTTTGTAAATAATTTTAATTACGTTCTGTAATAATTGTAATTTACTTTCTTACTTTTTACAGTTTTTACTATTCACCATGAGGAGGTAACTTCCCCAGCTATGGTGAAAGGTAATTCTTTTTCTATTGCTATTTAGATTAATCTCCCTTAAATATAATATATTCACTATTTAAAATATTGACTTAAAAAGGATACCGCCAGATTGGTCGGTTGGTAATTCATTTTAATCTGGTTTAAACCTGACTAATCAAGGATACCGCCAGATTGGTCGGTTGGTAATTAAATTTTCTTACCGCCTATATGGCATGTTTATTTTGGTTCCGCCTTAATGGCTGGTTGGACTTAATTTGACTTAATCAGGATACCGCCTATGTGGCTGGTTGGTAATGTTATCACAAGTTTATATATTATATTATGGGAGATATCTAAATTAGTAGTAGTAAAAGTAATTCCTTTTACCTTAACATTTTATTTTATTGTAATTTACTTTTCAGTATTTACTTTACCGCATTTTACTTTATGTCTTTTATTTTCAAGGTTTTACTAGCCCTAGTTATGTTTTGTAACTAAATTAGTTATCTGGGGTTGTGATGAATTCCAATATCACCGGTTTATAAGGGGTTAGATTATAGTTTTGGTAAAATAAAGATTTATTTATTGAGTCTTAATCTTAATGCTTTTTATTAACTAGCCACTAATAAAATTGACTAGGTAAACTTAAAATGAACTAGATATAGTGATTTTAAGTTTAAGACCTTAGACTCAATAGCACACGATCTTCCTTGAGGATAGATAACCCTTTAATAGATTTCCTTACAGGATAGACATATACCTGTCGGACGGGGGTAACCATAATTGGAACTTAATCTTAATGAATCCAGATAATTTGGTTGACATAGACATATGGTTCAATTGGGTTAAACTGGGTATTTGTGTCTGACCATCGACAGAGGCTTTCACATAATTTAGTGTTCCAGGTTAATAAATCAATATATTACCCAACTATAAAATAACCACTTAATCTTTAAAATGATATTGGAAGAAATCACAACCCTAGATAGTTTTTAATATTGAATTTTCTTAAAATCTACTTTCGACCATATTTATTTACTTGTTTTTATATTTAGAATTGTCACCATTTCAAATCAATCAAACAACCTGTTAGATACTAGTAATCATTTGACCTCATAAAATTAATAGCTTAGGTATTAAGTCCTCGTGGGATCGATACTTTTTATACTACTTGAACGATACGTACGCTTGCGTTATACGTGTGTGTTTACGCTGGTCAAGTTTTTGGCGCCAATGTCGGGGACTTATTTATCTTTCACTATTAGTTTTAAGGTTAGATACCTTTACTTGTATCTAATTTTCTTATCGTTTTTGTTTTTCTTGTGTTTCAGGTTCTCAGAAACTACATGAGACGAACCAGAAGCTTTGAACTCCGACCGCTTGACCCGGAAATTGAAAGAACCATCAGACAGTTGAGAAGGGAACGGCAAGAAGGCCAAGAAGCTTTAGTCAACATGGAACCTGAACATTTGGAGGTTGCACCACCAATTCCCATTCGAGACAGAACCATTCCGGTGGTTGACAGACTCATTTCTTGTAACTGAAGATCCTAATGGCCACATCAGCAACTTCCTGGAAGTTTGCGGCACTTTCAATTACAACCGAGAAGCTGAAGAAGCAATGAGACTGCGTATTTTCCCAAACTCCATGAAGGACAGAGCTAAAGCTTGGCTACATTCACTACCAGCAGGTTCCATCACAACTTGGAACACTTTAGCCACCGAATTTCTTGCAAAGTACTTTCCACCAGCCAGAACTAGAAAACTGAGGAATGACATCACATCCTTTGTGCAACAAGACTCAGAAACTCTCTACGAAGCTTGGGAAATGTACAAATATTTGCTCCGGAAATGTCCTCACCATGAGATTCCAAAATGGCTTCAAGTCCAAACATTCTATAATGGACTTTCTGGAATAATTAGAACCACAATTGACGCTGCTGCTGGAGGAGCTTTGATGGCAAAATGAGAAGATCAAGCCTGGGAACTAATCGAAGAAATGGCCAATAACAATTCCTTGTGGCCAACAGAAAGGAGCAAGATCCAAAGAATTGCAGGAATTTATGAAAGTGGAGCCAATGCAGCACTCAACGCCAAGCTGGATCAGATATGCAAATTCATGGAGACTCTCAGCATTGGATCCACAAGTTCACCATATGGAGGAGCACCAGAACCAAACCAACTTGAAGAGACGGTGAATTATGTCAACAATTTCAACAGACAGGGGAACAATCCATATTCCAACACCTACAACCCAGGGTGGATGAATCATCCCAATTTCGCATGGAGCAACAATTCAGGGCAAATGAACAAACCACCATCCGGATTCCAACAACAGAACAAAGGCCAGGAGCAGGCAAATGAATCAGGAATAACAGAAGTGTTGACTCACTTGAAAAAGATAGAAGCAAAACACGACTCTCAAGCAGCAAGATATGATGCTATGTTTCAATCCCAAGCTGCATTAATTCAAAGTCAATCTGCTTCTATTAAAGCACTGGAGAATCAAATCAGACAACTGACCAATGCTCAGAGTTACAGACCGCCAGGTAATCTTCCCAGTAACACAGAACCAAATCCAAGGAACATAGGGAATGAGCAGTGTCATGCCATCATGTTAAAAAGCGGTACTGAAATTAACAAAGATTTTGGAGCCAAAACAACTGCTGAGGAAGTTCCAAAAGAAACAAAGCAACAGATGGAGGAAAAAGAAGCAAAGGAAAAAGAACAGATCACTCCATCTCCACCTTTTCCTCAGCGTCTTCAGAAGAATAAACTGGACAAGCAGTTTGCTTGATTCTTGGAGGTGTTCAAAAAGCTGCATATCAACATTCCATTTGCAGAAGCGTTGGAACAAATGCCCAGCTATGCCAAATTCATGAAATACATTCTTTCACGAAAGCGGAGATTGGGAGATTATGAGACAGTAGCATTATCAGAAGAATGCAGCGCCATCATTCAGAGAAAACTTATTCCAAAGTTGAAAGATCCTGGCAGTTTCATTGTTCCTTACATCATAGAAGAACATAAATTTGGTAAGGCTTTATGTGATTTAGGTGCAAGTGTTAACTTGATGCCTTTTTCTATTTTCAGGAAATTGCAGATTAGAGATACAATGCCAACTTCAGTCTCTCTACAACTTGCTGATAGAACGCTCGTATTTCCAAGAGGCGTAGTTGAGGATGTGCTGGTTAAGGTTGACAAATTCATTTTCCCAGCAGATTTTTGTGGTGTTTTGGGGCTGTGTTGGGGCTGTTTTCAAATGAAAAATCAGAACCAAAACACAGCCACTGTCTGCGCTTTTCAGGGGCTGTTTCGGCAGTACACTGTGAGCATATTTGGTCCAAAACAGTCCAGTTTTTGTCTGGCTGTTCGGGGACTGTTCTGGGGCTAGAATTTTATCTAAAATTGAAGCAAAATTTCAGTAGGTGTGGCAGTAGCATTCGACAATTAAAGTTGAAGGGCATAAAAAATGTTCAAGTCCGATCCGTATGCCTAAACCCTTTCCGCTGCACAAGGAAAGCGTTTCCTACAGTTGCAGGGACTGGGGGTCAGTAGGATTCTTAATCCAGACAAGATGCAGGTTCGTTTTGGGAATGTAGATTCTTTATCTGCAGCAGCCGTTGGCGAATATGAGATTCGTCTATCCAGAGGCATTATCATTTTGACAGATTGTGTTTTTGTATATGGTTGTGTAGCTAACATTATCTCCCTCTTTGTATTAGATACAAAAGGATATCATGTACATATTAAGAATCGTTTTATGTATATATATGATATGAATGATGTTTTGTTACACAAATGTTCAAATTCGCAAGGTCATTATATTTTGCATGTCATTAGATATGTTTATGAAATTGGGGATAATAAATGTAAAAGATCTGAAATAACTGATACTGAATTGTGGCATATGCGGTTAGGTCATATAGGTGTACGACGCCTGACCCAGTTAGTTAAGAATGGTCTGATTGAGAATCAAACCATACAATCTTTTCCAACTTATGAATCTTGTATTCATGGTAAAATGACCAAAGCCCCATTTATTGGTGTTGGACATCGGGCCACAGACTTATTGGAACTCGTACATAGTGATGTATGTGGTCCTATAAGTCAAACTGCTCATAGTGGTTTTTCTTACTTCGTAACATTTACCGATGATTTGTCACGGTATGGCTATGTTTATTTGATAAAACATAAATCGGAAACCTTTGAAAAGTTCAAAGAATTTCGAAATGAAATAGAAAAATAAACTGGTAAATTCATCAAATGCCTTCGATCAGATCAAGACGGTGAATATATGAGTAGTGAATTTACCGAGTATCTTAAAGAGAATGGGATTCTCGTTCAATATACTCCTCGGGTACTCCACAACACAATGGAGTATATTAAAGGAGAAATCAGACTTTATTGGATATGGTATGATCCATGTTGATTTTTATAGATCTGCCTTACTTTTTATGGGGATATGCTCTTTTAACTGCTGCACATCTGCTGAATATGGTTCCTTTTAAAGTTGTTCCCACTACTTCATATGAGATATGGGTTGGTAGGAAACCAAACCTTAATTATATTAAGGTTTGGGGTTGTCATGCATACGTCAGAGTGACGCAGCAGGATAAACTTTTGCCTCGATGGTGAAAGGTTAGGTTTGTTGGATATCCTTCGAATTCCAAGGGATATCAATTCTATGAACCCGAGCATCGAAATGTGTTCGTAGCTCATTTTGCCAGATTTCTTGAAGAAGAATTTTTGGCAGAAGGTGGTAATCATAGAAGGGTTGAGCTTGATGAAGTCCAACCTATATAAATGACAGTCCGATAGAGGAATCACAAGTTCAGACAGAAGCAAAATCTTTTAGTTCCACTCTTCGTAGGTCTACTAGGATATCGAGGCCTCTTGAGCGCTTGTATTTGATACAAGACAAGAGTCTCGATGTGCTCCTTGTTGATGAGATTGATCCATATACCTACAGAGAAGTAATGTTAGACATTGATTCCGCTAATTGGCAGGAAGCCATGAATTCCGGAATAGACTTTATGCATCTGAATTAAGTATGGGACTTGGTTCCGCTTCCTGAGGGAATCGTTCCCATTGGTTTTAAATGGGTTTACAAAAGGAAGCGTGGGCCTGATGAGAAGGTTGAAACCTTCAAAGCCCGACTGGTTGCTAAAGGTTACACTCAAAGGCCAGGCGTGGACTATAATGAAACCTTTTCACTAGTAGCGATGCTAAAGTCTATTAGGATTTTGTTGGCTATCGCTACTTACCATGATTATGATATTTGACAAATGGATGTCAAAACGACTTTTCTTAATGGGTTTCTTGATGAAGAAATCTATATGGAACAGCCGGAGGGTTTTGTCTCCAGCCAAAATTTCGGCATGGTATGTAAGCTTAAGAAGTTTATTTATGGGCTTATACAAGCTTCGCGGAGTTGGAATCTTCATTTTGATGAGGTAATCAGATTCTCTGATTTTCTCAAAAATGAAGAAGACCCTTGTGTTTATAAGAAGGTTAGTGGGAGTATGATCGTGTTCTTAGTGCATTATGTTGACGACATCCTGATAATTGGAAATGATCTTGGAATGATGCAGGGTGTTAAAGCATATCTCTGTAAAAACTTCTCCATGAAAGACCTGGGTGAAACTTCATATATACTTGGTATAAAACTCTATAGAGATAGAGAAAGGAAGCTGATTGGGTTATCCCAATCTTCGTACATAGATAAGATCCTAGAAAGGTACAACTTAAACGATTATAAAGTTGCTAATATACCTTTTCGACATGGCATTCATCTTTCGAAGAAGATGCGTCCTCAAACTGAAGATGAAAAGGCTAGAATGTCTAGTCAGCCTTATGCATCATGCTTAGGAAGCATTATGTATGCTATATTATGTACGAGACCTGATATTAGTTATGCAGTAAGCATTACAAGCAGATATCAGTAAAATCCAGGTAACGACCATTGGATGGTCGTTAAACATATCCTAAAGTATCTAAAAGGTACTAAGGCTAAGTTTCTTATTTATGGAGAATGTGATTTACAGATTCTAACTTTCAGTCAGATCCTGATGATATAAAGTCTACTTCAGGTTTTGTATTTACTCTTAATAATGCTGCAGTCAGTTGGAAAAGTTTCAAACAAGGATCAACAGCCGATTCCACCATTGAGGTGGAATATTGCGGCATCAGATGCTGTAAAGGAAGTTGTATGGATTAGAAAATTTATCACTGAATTGGGAGTTGTCCCAAGCATCGAGGATTCGATCCTGTTTTTATGTGATAATAGTGGTGCCATTGCACAAGCAAAAGAACCCAGAGGGCATCAGAAATCGAAACATGTGTAACGAAAGTACCACATTATTCGTGAGATCATCGCTCGAGGAGATGTTGCCATATGCAAGATATCTGGAGATGACAACATAACAGACCCGCTTAGGAAGGCCTTGCCTCTAAGACTATATGATAGACATGTAGAGGCGATGGGTATTAGATACCATCAAATTTGGCACTAGAGCAAGTGGGAGAAAATGTTGGAGTTGGTGCTCGGCGAGCCAAATTTTGTTGTATTTATTGTAAATACGATGTACATTATATTTTAATATGAATAAAATTAAGTAATTTTCATCAATATAATCTTTTATATGGTAAATGAGTAAAATACCTTAGAATGAATAGTTGTGACATAATTACAAGAGCGTCGCAATTGTTACTGAGAAACGTCACAATATGATTCATTCTTAAAATGTTCATGGTCAAGGTTTACATATCTGGTCGGTTAGTAAACCCGTGAGACCGGTACGTGTTGTATATTAGAATTATTTTAATGGTTTGTCACAGTAAACCATTGTGAGACTCATATAGAATCGTAGGTATTTATTGGATAAATACTGAACGACTCATTTAAAGATTCTTGATAGATGGTACACCAACGTCAATAGGAATCTTTACGAGTCGAATAGCATATTAGCTCCTTTAACTTGAGATACCACTGTGGATATGTGAGATATCCTCCATACTTTGATGACAGTCACGTCAACGATCTTTTAAGATCAAACCTCCGCATGTTCATTGGGTATGGACTGATACTCACGATATCATGTGATGTATCCAGAGAGGATTTTTCCGTCCCGTGTATGGGATTTAGGTGTACAATTTGTGATTCTTTGAAATCCTTGGCCGAGGTATAATTCGGAAACGAGTTCCGAATATTTATGAAGAATCTTAATTATGTCACGACGCATGAATTGTTCATAGCGGAGATTTGACGTTTAATCTATATCTCCGGAACAATTCGGATAACCTATGACAGAATGATTATATATACAATGATTTCGACTTGGATGGTTCAACTTGATTATCTGTGGTCATCGTGATTTGTGAGTGGACAAATTACGAACATGAAAATAGTTTCCATGACAGATAAACTTGAACCTAGAGAGTCCCACAATATAAAGTGTACTCGTAGAGCACTTGGACAATTAATTATGGATAATTCGGATTATTTATAATTTACACATGCGTATTAAATAATGTGTATCTGTATACGATACATAATATTGATTAGATATATATTATTGACCAATTAGATTTTGACACTTGTTTTTATTTTTATTATGATTATTATTATTAATTAATTAGTAATAATGATAAATGGAAGAATATTCTTGGAATCTTTTTCCATATTTTTATTTTGTCTTTTTATTAATTAAATAAAATAGATTAATTAATTTGTTAATTTATTTATTTTTGGATAAGAATATTATTAGGAATATTCTTATTATTTGGCCAATTTTAATTAGCTATTCCATGTGTTTTTGACACATATTTTTAATTAACAAAAAATATCAAAATAATTATTTTTAAAGGATAAGATCATGAGGTGTCGAAATTATAACAAAAAATAATTGTTATTTTATTAAAAAAATTCTCAATTTTCGAAATTTGGAGAATTATTATATAAATGGAACTTGTTTCCATTTTTCAAGGCTTTTAGCCATTCTCATGTGTTGAGAAATTAAAGAAAAAAAAGGGTTAGTGTTCTAAAAAATTGATCAACATCAAAATGAGAAGAAATTGATTAGTTGGAAGCTTGAAATTAAGGTAATGAAAGGTTCCAATTTATAATTTCTTAATTTTGTTTCTTAAGCATGAAAATATGTATTGGATATGTATTTTGCATGTTTAAAATTATATGTATCTTGGATATGTATATGATTCAACAATTTGGTGTTGATTGTTTAGTAAACCTTAATAGTTTTCTTTATTAAGCATGTGTTGTTAGATTAATTAGTGAATTAATCTTAAAATTAAAAATATTATTCTAGAGTGATATTACCACTCTAATGTTGCCTAGAATTGTTCTTGGAACTTTGTATTTTGGTGATTAATTTTGGTGTAAATTAATTGGATTAATTTTGTGATTAAGTTGAATTTTGGCATGAAAATTGGACAAAAACAAAAACTGGATCAGATCTGTTTTTGGTTAATAAATCAGAATATTTTTCAAGTAAAAATATGTTATTTGGATGATATTGGATGTGTATTGAGTGGTGGATAAATTCCGGAAATTGTTCCGGGGCGAAAACACGAGAAAACGGTGAAATTCGCGTCGAAACGAGCTCATTGCGTGCCGACTGTGAAACCAGCGAACTGGGCACTGTTCGGGCAGCCCAAGGACTGACCGAACACTTCCCAAGTGTCTGGGTTGGCCTGGATCAACTGATGGTCAACCGGTTTGACCGTTTTCCCGTTACGTGTAGTTTGTGTCGAAAAATATTTTCGTAAAATAATTAATCGTGTAACGAAATATATTACATTATTAAATGTTAATAAATAATATACTTAAACTTATTTTGGTGAATTAAAAATATTTGATATTTATTAATCGCTCAGAAAAGTTTTAAAATATTTAACAACCATTTTTGCCTTCCACCGCACCCTTCCGCTGCGTACACCCCAACATATTCATGTATAGAGTTTTTAAGATAATTGATGTCGGGTGTTCAGTTATATGTGTATTGTATCAGGTTTTATGTTATAGATTTGGGCAACAGTCTCATATATGAGATTATGTTTAAGAAAAGAGTATCAATGTTATTCATAGTTAGAAAGTTAGAGGCTCAACGGATAGTACGGCATATTCCTTGTCGGTAGCATTTCCCAGATTGGGGATGTTACAACAACAAGCGAAGAGCATCAGCTCTCGCACTCGTGCGTCCTTGCACGTAGGGAGCGTGTGTTGCGACGTTCAGAGCATGCAGTGCGCTGATTGTGTGATGCATGCTCGTTTGACTTCTTTTTCTCCGTTTCGGAGTTCACGTACTTCGATTTTCCTGGATTTTTTCCTATGGACCCGTAATGGAATATAATATTATATTTAATTATTTAAAAATACCCTCATGTTTTATATCTAATGGTCTGACAAGTTTTTATTATGCGGGGTTCCGATTCGACCCTCGGGGTTCTGGATCTGCCCTAACAGAAGCAATAATGTGACCTGATTTCGATAATATGTCGATGCCTACGTTCAGTTGCATCATTGTATTGTAGTGTGTATGGTGGAGTAAGTAAATGGGTTATTATAGTTTGTTGAAGGAAATATTTTAGTTTAATAAATTCGTCTCTACCATCAGTGTGGATGGAAATAATATTAGATTTTAAAAATTTCCATAATTATTGAGTCACATTAATTTGTGAAGTGATCCAAAAAAATGATATAATATGTAAAATTATCAGTAGAGGTGCTAAGCGTAGTGCCCCAGACATCATAGCAGATTAATTCTAAAGGTCTAGTGCTATTTAGAGAAGATGTTCCGAAACAATCTGTTACTTTTATTAAAGAGATATAATTAGCAAAATTGAAAATCATCATTCTTCGAATATGGTAGATTAAAATTACACAAAAGACCCTAATAAATATCTCTAGATAGATATCCTAGATGCTGATACCATTAACAAGGATTATTTTTAACCTACCATAGGAGGTTGGTGTGGCTTTGTTGTTGGAATGGAAAGAGGGAGGCCACTCATAAATCCCATGTTTATTCTGGCCTCACAATGGGAACGCCCCAGTACTCAAATCTTTTACCTGAAAGAAATTTTGAAAAAAATCAACCGAAGTGTTGTTATTAGTGTCAGGGTCGGTGCTCGGAGTGCTAATCTAGATCGTATTTATGTCTGATACATAGATATGAATAATATTTTCAATAATATTACGTATTTATGGAAGCACCTCTTATCTCTTATATATATTCGATCTAATTTGATTAGATTGAAACTAAATCCAGTTTAGTGATATGTATATATTAGACAAAGACCAGAGTATTTATAACATAGTGTGCAGTTACAACGTAGATTGCAATTGATATTGGGAAGCGCCACTATAAGTTGTATATTCTCAAATGAAGTTCTTGGTCCAAATTTATTGACACAGGTCGGTTACTACAATCCACTGAGACTAGTACATGTCGTATATTGAGACTTGGTTCGATGGTTTATCCTAGTGAACCATAAGTCTTCGGAGACTCGTATAGACACGTAGGTGTTTATTCGATAAACACTGAAGAACTCACCAAATATTTTCTAATAGATGATACACCAACATCAATAGGAATCTTCTCGAGTCGAGTAGCATAGTAGTCCTTAGACTTGAGATACCACGGTGGATTTATGAGTTATCCTCCGCACTTTGATGACATTCACGTCACCGACCTATTTAGGTCAGACCTCCGCCTATTCTTTGGGTGTGGATAGATGCTCATGATATCCGGTGTGTATCAAATATGATCTGTCAGTCTTGTGTACATGGCATAGGTATCCTACACGTGTTTGCGATCTAGTAAATTCATGGTCGTGGTATACTGTGGAAACGAGTTCTGAATGTTATTTAAGATCGTAAATTTATAAATCGACTATATTATATCTTAGGGATTTGATGTTCCCATCTTATATCCCTGATATAATATGAATAGCATGTGACATAATGATTATACTTATGTGATGATCTTAACTTGCATATTTCAGCGAGATTATCCATAATCATTATAATTTACGAGTGGTAAATTATGGACACAGAATTGGATTCTGTGATAGATATACCCGAACTTAGAGAGTCTCATAATATGAAGTGTACTCATTAAGAACTTGGGCAACGTATTATGAATAATACTGATTATTCATAATATTTTATCGGATTAAGCCAGTTAATTTGAATAGTTTAATCGGTAAACAAAACTACACATGCTGGGGTATTTTGGTTATTTTTAATGTGAATTTGTATTTGATATATAAATATATTAGATACACATTAATTGACAAATGATAGCTTGACATTTGTAAAATTATTAATGATTGATTCAATTAATGAATTGAATTATTATTAGACGAATAACTCATTCGACGCTAGACGCTAAAGGTTCAACCCTTTAGTGTCGAATTCGAATTTCGATGCTAAATGGTTGACATTTATCGTCCAACAATTATTTCGACGCTAAAGGTTCAACCCTGAATTTTGACGCCAAAGAGTAGATCTTTAGCGTCGAATAATCTTTCGATGCTAAAGGTGCAATCTTTTAGCATCGAATTTGAATTTTGACGTTAAAGGGTAGACCTTTAGCATCGAAATTTAATTTTGACGCAAAATGTCAAATATGTATTTTTTAATTATGAAAACTTTTAGCGAAGAATTTGAATTTCGACGCTAACGGGTAATTTAAATTTTTGAATTTCTCATCTTCTAAAATTTGAATTTATCAGCTTCTAAAATTATATTTAAATTTTTGACATTTAATGACGAATCTTCGATACTAAAGATCAAAATTTTGGCGGAAATAATTCCCACTATTTGAGGACTTTTACCGACGAAATAAGCTTTCATCGCTAAATGTTATTTTTTCCTATGAATATGCATTTGCTATTTCATTTCTCTTATTCTCACTTTCTTCCTCTCATACTCTTCTTTACTCTCTTATTATTTTTCCTTAAGGGTTTTGTTTTATTTTTGTATTTATGTTAACATCCAATGTTTTTATTTTGTTTGTAGGATAATATATGAATGTAACACCCAGGTAATCCCGACGACTACTAAGCTATGGACGGCGTATTATATATAATAATATAAATCATGTTCAAGCGTGTATGTGCCAGTGAAATTGCTTTTTTGGACATTCGGTAAATTTCTCACAGTTCCGATACGAAATTTATTCGATGTTCTATTGGGACATCCCTTAGTATTTGGGACTTAACGTTTTTATAAATCTCCGATTTTTATGAGTTTTATATCGTCGGAAAGCTAAGACCGATACCTACAATTTTTATGTTGAATATTTTTCCAAATTTTGAACAGACCTATCAGAATTGTACATAAAGAAAGGTTTCTAAAAAGTTTCACAGAAAGAGATTTGATTTTCAGAAAAGAAAAGTTTTCAAAAAACATCAATTTTTCCTTGAGACGATTTTGATTTCAGTAAAATGAATGTTTTGAAAAGCACTTCAGTTTCAGTTTTTAAAACTGTATACTCACTAGGTTAGTCAAACGATCTAACCCCCAAACTCTCAATGTTTTTATTTTGCACGTATACCCGGAAGACGAGCTCGAGAGGATGGATATTGATGGCAGTCATTAGGGTATTTGGGACTACCAGATTGAGTCATAAGTTTAGTTCAGTCAAATTCAAAGTAAAATTGCATGCATATGTTGGTATTAGTCGTTGTATATGTTTAAGATGTCCATTAGTATAGTTGTAAAATAAAATGTTATTGTGTATATGGTTATGATTATTAGAAAAATATTTTATGTTGATGAATTGGGCAATGGTCTCTATGCATGAGTTGTATTGAGATGTATTAGTATTGATGATCACAGTGACAGGCTTAAGGGGATAGTACAACCTATTCCCTGCCAGTAGTATCTTCTGGAGGGGGATGTTACAATGAAGATGGTGAAGAAAATGAAAAACAAATGAAAGTGAGGATGAAGAAAACATAGAAAATATATAGAGAATTATAGTTTCTCATTTTGTTTACTATTTTATGTTTGTTTGTTATGATAAGTTTTGTAATTTTATTTTTATATCAATAAAGATATCCTTATTATATTTTTTATAAAAAATTTGTAATGATGTTATTATGTTTTAAGAAAATTTAATTACTTTTGTAATGAGATTTAGTTTGATATTAATTTATAATGTTAATTTTGTTATAATTTGTTTTTAAAATGAATTATAACGATTTTTTTCACCTTTAGCGTCAAAATATTTCGCCGATAAAATGGTTCTGCGTCGAAATAAAATTTTGACGCGAAAGCTTGGTCGATGAAGGTATTTAGCGTCAAAAACTAACTTTGATGCTGAAAGTAATTACTTTTAGCGTCGAAAATCAAAGATAAGTACTTTCAGCAATAAAATATTTCATCGATGAAGATATATTTTTAGCGTCGAAATTGATTTTTGACACTAAATACCTTTCTCGATCAAGCTTTCACTTCAAAATTTTATTTCGACGTAAAAACCATTTAGCAACGAAATTTGAACTTTTAGCAATGAAATTTTTCGACACTAAAACTCAATAATATTGTAGTGGGTGGAGGCTAGGATTGAGTGAAAAATAAGTTGGTCATGGCATTTTTAATTGATATGTGTGGGATTGATAATGTGTTCGGTGTTGTTGCTGGAGAGACTTATGGAGGATGGGAGAGGTAAGAACCATCTATGTATTTCATAAGGTTATAGCCAAAAATTAACGACTGAAATTGTCCTCGGCAGGTAAAATAGTTGTTGGGATGTAATTGGATATGGTTGATGGAAATGTACTCGGCGCAGTAATTGGTAATGTGAGAGCCGTTGTTAGATATTGCGGTAGAAGAGGCAGTAACCTAGATGACTGTAGCTCCACCAGTGCTAATACCATTTATTGTAGAATCAAGTTCCATCCATGGTGGCATGTATGAATTGCCAACCATCTTTGCAAGCCTCCAAAGGTCTTTGAAATTATGGTGCAAGCTTTCAAACAACTTTAGGTGGAGACTATTCATTTTTTGACATTTGAGCCATTGTTTTGGATATAAATTAAGCTCTCATTTGAGAGCTCAAGCATCCTCAACAAGATAAAAAAGCTCAAAGTAAGAGAACTTAGTGAGAAGTTCCAAGTAAGAGAGCTTAGAGAGTTGCTCTAAGTAAGAGAGCAAGATCTTGCAAGCTCATTGTCAAGAGAGTTTGGAAGCACTACAACAAAAAAGATAAATGATAACATTCAAAAAATGCTACTAAACGTAAATAGTAGCATTTTGAGCCATACTAAGTTTACCCATGTAACTAAAAGTTTTTCATTTAATAACATTTATTAAATGCTACAAATCATAATATATAGCATTTGAAAAAAGCTATCACTATACAATATATTGCATTAATAAAATGCATTAAATTATATGTATAACATTATGAAAATGCTATAATATATCATTAGCAGCAATTTTATAAAGCTTTTATTTGCCTTCTGTAACACATTGGAAATGAGAAATATCAGTTCCTCTGGGATAATAGAAATTGGTAATATTCAGTTGCGAACAAATTTTGGGTGTACATTAACCTTGAAGGATGTCCTACATGTTCCATAACTTCGGCTGAATATACTATTGGGGATAGCCCTTGACAAACAGGGCTATAACAGTCACTTAAGAAATGACAAATAGAGAATGACAAAATGTGCCATAGTTGTCGCCCGATGACATATTTGCGGCAAACTATACAAGATTAATGTGAAGATTTGTATATACAGTCTCAATGTAGCTGAAAAAAGCTTCTCAAAATCTGTGGAATTAGAGATTTGGTCGTATGAGTGAGAGAGAGTTTTCTACCCTGACCAAGAAGAAGCTTACCAATAATACTGCACTAGGTCATTGCAACCACTTTTATTTGGTAACCTTCACAGAGTCTCGTTTAATTTCTTTTCAAAGAGAATATCAAAGTTGCTCAGTCTAATATATTTTGATGTGTGTGGTCCTTTGGAGGTTGATTCACTATGCGGTAACAAGTATTTTATGACTTTCATTGATGATGCTTCTCGGAAAGTATATGTGTATTTTCTTAAGACAAAGGATCAGGTCATAGATCAGTGCCATGGTAGAGCGTGAAACATGGAAGAAGCTGAAGTGCCTCCATACAGACGATGAATGCGAGTACAGTTCCAGAGAGTTTGATGCCCACTACAGGAGACACGATATTCAATATAAGAGAAGTGTCCCACGCACTCCCACAAAATAATAGTGTAGTTGAAAGAATAAATTGCACCATTAGAGAGAAAGTCAAAAGCATGATCAGTATGGCTAAGCTGCCAAGCCACTCTACGGAGAAGCAGTTTGTACCGTCTTCTACCTAATCAATAGATCACCATCTGTACCGTTGAATTTTGAGATTCTGGAGAAAGTGTGATCTAGCAAGAATCTCTCATACTTTCACCTAAGAGTATTCGGCTGTTTAGGGATTACACATATATCCAATGAGCTCATGCAGAAGCTCGATGCAATGACTATTTCATGTATATTCCTAGGCTATGGAGATGAAGAATTTCGATACAAACTATGAGATCCGAAGGAAAATATGGTCATCAAGTTTCATGAAGACCATAAAATATAAGATATTGGAAAGCCCACAATATCTTCTTCCAGTATCGACATAAATCCAGACCCATCACCAACATAATTGGCCACAAATAAGGTGCACGATGATATTTCAGAAGCAGGGGGACACACAGCTGGCTCCATCAAAAGTTATAGAAAATAGTGTTGAGTAGGGGGAGCCGCAACCCGGTCCATTATATGCTACATGATCATCCAAAGATTTGGATGATGATAGGCCTCCTGAAACCAGTGGACTTCAGACAAGAAGAGCTTAGCAAGGTGGGATTCCATCAACAAGATATCCAGAGTCCGAACACATTCTGCTTACTGATGAGGGGGAGTTAGAGAATTTCCCACAAGTTAAGAAGACACTGGAGAATAAATAGGTGAAGAAAAATGACAGTGGAATTGTGTTGTGCAAAGACATAACGGAAGAGTGCTATGCAGAGATATAGTCGACATGTCAACAAAAATGGTCACTCGGGACAAACTAGGGCTGTGCAGAGACATAGTCGGGATAACTTTCAGATGACAATCTTTTAAGATGCAGCTGGAGGGAGAGAATTTTAAAATCCAACTGCATGTATGGTGGCATACATGAATTGCCAATCACCTTTATAAGCCTTCAAACCACTTTTAGGTGGTCTTTGAAATTGTGGTGCAAGCTTCCAAACAACTGTAGGTGGAAACCATTCATTTGTTGATATTTGAGCCATTGTTTTGGCTATAAATTGAGCTCTCATTTGAGAGCTCAAGCATCCCCAATAAGATCAATAAGCTCCAAGAGAGTTTAGTGAGAAGCTCCAAGTAAAAGAGTTTAGAGTGTTTTCTCCAAGTAAGAGAGCTTAGAGAGTTGCTTCAAGTAAGAGAGCAAGATCCTGGAAGCTCCATGTCAAGAGAGCTTGATAGAGAGTGTAGTTATAAGTGAGGTTTTTTTTTTTGTACAAATTTTGTAATACTTGTAAATTCTATTCAAATAGTAATAGACAATATCTATTTTTCCTCATAAATACTCTTCAGTGATAAGAGAATTACAATATTTCTCTTGGTGTAGATCCTATTTCATGGTCATCTAGAAAGCAACGTTTCGTTGCTCTGATACCATGTGAGAATTGCTAAAGTTATAAATATGAACATATATATATGTGTTGAGATACAAGATAAAACATAATATATTATAGATAAGTTACAATAATTAACTAAACTAGGATAACTAGATATGTGATATATACATATAAATTGAATTGATAAGGATAACTAGACTAGGAGTCTTTATTGCTATTATACTTATTATTACTATTTTTCAATTAAAATTCAAGAGAACTTATTGCCAATTACCAAAAATATAATATTTTATATATTTAGTGAGTCATTCTCAATAAATCTATTAATTATGTATTTCATATGTATACATTTATGAAAAATTAATGCCAAATAAATTTTCAGTAATTTATGTTATTGAATAATGTCAGAACTAAACGAACATTCATATTTGATTTGTTTAATAAACAAATCGAATATGAATCATAATATTAATATTCGTGTAATTAATGAATCGAATACGAATCGATCATATTTTGATTCGATTCGTTTAGAATTTGATACAAATTCGATTTGGTAATTCATTTTTGCCGCCCTTATGTAATTATGGTTAAATTTTAGTGGTAAAAAGAGCTCAAAATATTAAAAACAAAATAGGATAATGAGGTGAGAGGATAATATATTAATGACATGTATTATAGTCATTCATCATTCTCAGAGTCTAATGGTGCATTTACGTATTTATAATCGAAATGAGTTGGAATCAGAATGAGATAGAATTAGAATGAGTTGAAATGAAAATGATGAATTGGAATAAGAATAAGTTGTTTACTTTGCTATAAGAATCATAATCAGAATCAAGTAATATTCTCATTGATGTGTTTATTTTATTTAGTAATCGGAATGAATTGTTAACAATTTACAAAAAATATCATTATTTAAATTAATTTATTATTTATTTATTAGTTATTGATTAATTATTAAGTTACAAAAATTCCTTTTTAATTTATTAATAACTAATTAATATTTATTTATTTATTCTTTATTATTAATTATGTATCATTAATTCTAATTAATAATTATTTAATATTTTAATTATAATTAATGATTGATATTGATATAATTATATATTAATTATTATTAATTTATTAAGTGTTAATTGAGATAATTTTATAATTTCCCTTAGTAATAAGAATCTCATTTTCCATTTTTTATTCCCTAAATTGTGGATTGTGGACCCAGTCACATTTCCTTTTCCATTTTATTTTTACAATGTAAGCGCGTAATTATTTCTATTCTCCCATTCTCATTGGCAAGTAAACACAACTTATAAAATTAATGAAAAAAAAATGTAGGTGTGTAAATTAGTTGGTTCGCCACACTAGTCCAAGTGTCCGACACGACTAATTAGTAATTACCCTGATGAAATTGGACACTACAGGCCCAAAAAGAGAACTCTCAAGCCCATAAATTGGGCCCAAAAGAACCCAAGTGCCACGTGACCAATTCGAGTAGATTCGTGGGCCTGGGCTTACTTAAAGCTTAACCAAATCCAGTAAGGACTGAAGAAGAGCTAAGAAATTCAGCGAGTGAATGGCTATCATTCTTACACATGACTCCCTCCTCTCACCACCACATCACCTTACTTGCTCTCTTTTAAGTTTCAACTCTCTTTCGTCTCATCTTCCTTTCTCTGTCTCTCTGTTTCAGTATCTTTGTGCATCAATGGCAGCTCTGCGGTCTCTTGCATTACCTTCCCCCCCAGTCTCACACTGTCGGCACCCACAACCCCGTTCTCTCTCAGGTACGATTCTTTAAAGTCATTTCGAAGAGAACCCCATTAATTGGAAGATGCATGAATGTCGACTTTGTTTCTTGATGTTTTGGTTCAATGGGGGGTCATAATAAAGAAACAACAAAACCCATGACCGAATAACTAATATGTACTTATTCCATATCTCATATCGGATAGGTTTGGGAGCATTCTTATCCACTATTACACTTAGCCATGTCCCGCCTTGGTATCTTTGGACGCAATGTCATTTTTATATTTTGAGGCTAATGACTATAGTATCATGTTATAATAATAATAATAATAATAAAAATTTAGGACTCCAGCCATTAGTTATTTGGGATTATACAAAAGATATTTGGGACACGGTTTTGAGATGACAATGATCATATGCATTAATAACATAAATGAATAAACATAAGAATGGGTAAATTTCATTGAATACCCTCATATTTGCTAAAATCTCTTGATATCTGTTGTGAATTCTATATGTTATTGTTAAGGGCGAGACCTGTCTTTCATATTCTGTTTTACAGGTATTATAACATGGGCTGTGCATGGAAGTGCACACTCACCATTCAATGGCCAATCTATACATATGCGCCGTGTGCGTTTGTCCCCAGTAAGAGGAAACTCTAAGGTAACTGGACCTATAACGATGATGGTGAAACCAACAATTCAGTTCATTCAAGGAACTGATGAATTGACAGTACCGGATGTGAGGCTAACAAAATCAAGAGATGGTACTAATGGTGTGGCTATATTCAATTTTAATGAACCCTCTGTTTTTGACTCATCTGGTGAAATTGGTGACATTACTGGATTTTACATGATTGATGAGGAGGGTGTTCTTCAATCAGTTGATGTAAGTGCCAAATTTGTCAATGGGAAGCCTTCGAAGATTGAAGCAAAGTATATAATGCGGTCTTCCCGTGAGTGGGATAGGTTCATGAGGTTCATGGAGCGGTATGCAAATCAGAATGGCCTGCAATTTATGAAGAAATGAGGCAATGTACATTCTTTTGCTTCTCCTCCATTGCTTTACTGTTATTCAGATATGATGCAAAAACCATAATGCATAATTGTCCATTCCCTTTGACAAATTTTGTTGTTGCTACTGATGTTTGATTTTCTTTCCTTCATAATGTACATGTGAGTTGATAGTCCATGTTCTTGAACTTCTCATAATGCATTAATCTATTTTTTTTTTCCCAATTTTTGTCTGAGAAGAGATGAGAATGTGGTTCCCAAAGGGCTCAGAGATGCACTGCAAATTGTCTCAGCGATGGGAATTTGGTTACTTGTTGATATCATTATATGTCTGTTTATTGATATTTCTATTATGTTTCTATTTGATCATAATTTAGTATTTATTGATGTAATATTCGTAAGTGAATAGAAAAAAGGCATAAATTTGGCAATATGTTCTTGAATCATCGGGAACATAATCAGTAGAACTCTGTCAACTGTTAGCGATGCCACTGCTCTCCCACTGCTGCCTTTATTTCCAGGTTACTGAAATGGGACTTCGAACACGGTAAA
This sequence comes from Zanthoxylum bungeanum, assembly GCA_019454045.1. Classification (NCBI taxonomy): domain Eukaryota; kingdom Viridiplantae; phylum Streptophyta; class Magnoliopsida; order Sapindales; family Rutaceae; genus Zanthoxylum; species Zanthoxylum bungeanum. The sequence goes on from SKCR01048543.1 coordinate 43,131, forward strand.
AGCTGCTGTTGCCTGAATGTACCCATGTCAGCTGCCCTTGTGCAAAGTTCATTCTATCTTTTGTCGTTCTCATCCTTGATATAAACCAGATTCTGTAACTTAAACTCTGGTTTACATATTTGAATATTAGTCTTTGAGGCTTAACTCGCACTTTCACGTCTTCTGGTGCCCTTACCTCCACTGAGTAGATGGAATTAGGACTCCCCACATTTGTCAGTCGTCTTTTGATCATTGTGCTCGTCTTTCCACGCTTAAAAATTACAGAAATTGAGGGGTAATTGAGGCTGAAACCCCTGTTCATCTGCAAGTTTTCATGGCAGCTTACATTCCTGTGTGTGATTGTAAAAATTTCCGACTCTGTGTAACCAAGAGTACACAGATGAGTGACATAATCATCTGGTGTGATATCATATATCAATCCAGGATTGATGGCTCTTTCTGGGTTCACATGTCCTGCTCCAATAGAAAAAACTGCAGCAGGTTTATTCCCATCCATGATTGGTTTTCTGAAATGGTCATATGCATCAGCAGTTGTCATTATTGCAGATTTAATAGCCGCAGGGCTCCATTTGGGATTTGCTGAGCGGATTAGAGCTGTAATACCACTGACATGTGGACAAGACATGGAAGTCCCCGACATGACAGTGAAGTTGACTCTTCTACTATCTTCAGGAAGGCTCGAGGGACCTAAGTTTTGTGGCCAAGCAGCAATGATGTTGACTCCGGGAGCGATTACGTCTGGTTTGAGAATGGTGGGAGTATATAAACTTGGTCCTCTGGCCGAAAACTGTGCTACTGCCGGTGCCCTTGATCTTCCAATAACAGTTCCTCCAAAGATAATTCGAGCTCTAGCTCTTCTTGTGGAGTTTATGTAGGCCTTTAAACGAACTGACTCTGCAAACCCGATCAATGTTGCTGGCAGGACATGGACATCAACTGAGCCTTCCTCCAGGTTTATCTCTGTATTTGCCAGAATCATTCCAGCCCCACCAGCTTCCTTCACAACTTGACCCTTTTCTGCTCTTCCATTGACACCTCTGTCACATATCACCGTTTTGCCACTTACTTTGGCTCTTGGGAGAGACCCTCTCAAGCAAAATTCACTTCCCCTGTCACCACCAGTTACATAAACTAGATCAAGCTCCTTTCCTGCACTTGAGAATTGGTTTCCCGGGTACATGGATTCCCCGTAAAGAAGTCCTCCATCAGCCATTCGAACAACAGCTGGAAATCTTCTGTCAAGTGTGCTTGCACCAACAGTAGCAATCCAAGGAGCTATGTTAGCAACTGAACTTTGGATTGGTCCGTTGTTTCCTGCCGCACATACAACTGAAATCCCATGTTCCATTGCTCGAAAACTGCCAATTGCTATTGTATCATCAAAAAGCGGTAATGGGAAGCCGCCAAGAGATAGGGAAAGAACATCAACTCCATCTCTAATTGCGACATCCATTGCAGCCAAGATATCAGAGCTGTAACAGCCATTGAACCAGCATACTTTATATACAGCAATGTGAGCACCGGGAGCCATTCCTCGAGCCACACCTCCTGCGTTACCAAGCACACTCGCCATAGAAACTGAAGCTCCAGCGGCCGTTGATGATGTATGAGTTCCATGCCCAGTGGAATCCCGTGGGGACACATATTCTTGGATAATGTTTGGCGATATTGTCGATGAAGCCACTCGATGACCCTTAATAAAGAACCTGGCACCAATGAGTTTCCTGTTACAATTCGAAGAATTGAAGCTCTGACCTTCTTGGCAAATCCCGCGCCATTTTTTAGGAACCGGAGGGGTTCCATAATCATCAAAGCTCGGACTTTCAGGCCAAACTCCAGTGTCAAGGACACCAATTATTGACCCGTGACCAAACTGCGAAGCACGCCATGCTCCTCCATTCGCGGGGCTTAGTCCTAAGAATTTGTAAGAATAAGTTGTCTGAACTTGAATCCTCCTGTCTGGTCTAATTGCAATAACATCAGGTAACTTTTGCAAGGATTCCAATTCTGATTCAGAGAGCTGAGCAGCAAAACCTTCCATGGCAGAACGGTAAGAGTAAAGAAGGCGCGAAGAAGGATCTTCTTCAGAGGAAAGTGTTTGTGCAATGAATGAGAGATGCCAATGAAGCTTAGAAGAGAACAAAGAGCTTGTTACCCCATGTGGGTGAAGCTGAACTAAGTAAGTTTGGGGTGTGCTTGCATGGAGAGAAGCAAAGGATAAAAAAAGAGCAAAAAAGAAAAGCTGAAGCTGAGTTTTGGCTTCCATTTAGTAACAAGTTAGAAACTTCATGCATGATTTTGGTGAAAGGAATTGTGAGGGGGTATTTAAATGTGTTGAAGGGAATTCAAAACTGAGATTTGAGAGCTCTGAGTGAGAATATGAAACTCGTGAAATTGAAGAGCTCTTCATCACGAGTAACGTTTGTTGTGACAGGCTCTAGTTTCTTGAGGAGCTAAAGAGCTTAATTGTCTTAGCTTTCACGAGATTTTATGCCAAGTTTTAATACATCTTACATATGTTGCCGTTAGATTCATTAGATTCAAATTCCCTG
>SKCR01048544.1:0-45958 GCA_019454045.1 Zanthoxylum bungeanum
CATTGAATCAATGTTTAATCATTTTTTCTTGACTTTATGCATGCTTATTAGAATCTAAATTGATTAGATTTAGGGTGTACGACACTTAGCGGAAAATCCCTAATTAATAAGGTTTGAATGTAATTATGTATTTGATGCATATTATATGGTCCGTCTTGTCAATACGGTTTATGAATATTTCTTTGTGACTACATCCGATATCGTTCCTCTGCTGTGAGGATGTAGCCGATAAAGATTTATTTATAACCGGATGTATATCAGATACTAGATAAATTCAAGTGAAAGCGGAATTCTGAACGTGCTATAGCTGTCAGGATTATGTAAGTAACTTGAGTTTATCATTGACGAGTTTAACCTTGGTACGTCTCCTTGTGGGCCTGCCTTCGCAGCGACAACGAGAAACGGCCAGGACCGGATACTTAGGAGTCATTATTGAATGATTGACAAATGAGTTGTCTAACTGATGAATATATGTAGGCGAGACCGTGCCTCTGCTGTGAGCCGAAATATATTCACGGGATCCACTTTTCACTATTAGTATTTAATTTAATTATTAAATATTTGTATTCTGTTTTGGGATTACAGTATTGCACGATTTAGTGGGAGGGGCATATTAGATTAAAAATCCATGATCTAGTTTATGCTTTTGATATTATATGAAACTGTTTAATTTCTGCTAACCGTTTTTCGTGATCTATATGATATATTGGCGATGGAGGCACAATCCACAAATCAGTTTGCGCGTATGCTTGATGCGAACAAACTGAAAGGCGCTGATAACTTTGTAGACTGGGAATTGGATTTGAGGATTGTCCTCGATTTCGAAAAGCTAGGTTATGTTCTTGAGGGTCCGTTGCCCCTTGCAGTGGGTGCGGATGCTTCGGAGAGGAACGCCAAGTTTTTGAAACTTGGAAGGATGATGATTTAAGGGTTAAATCATACATCTTTAGTTCACTGTCTCCAAAACTCAAGCAACAGTACTATGGTATGCTAGATTCCTATAGTATGATGACGCGATTGAGACAATCGTTTGAGAACCAAGAACAAGTGATTGTTCACAAAGTCGCCATGGAACTGTTCCATGCGCGTCTGAATGAGGGGCCAAGTGTTAGCCACATGTTTTCTTCAGATGATCGATTTGATCGATCAATTGAGGCAATATAATCTCTCTTGAATTACATTCTCGGTAGGAGTGTCATTCTTGGTTCACTACCAGCTTCATTTCGCCAGTTCGTGATGTACTTCAACATGCACGGGAGTGTCTGCACCTACTAGGAGCTACATAGGATGTTGCTCCACGCAGAAGAGGACCTTAAGAAGGAGTACCGACTCGCCCTCCTAAACTACTTCTCTTTCGGCTTCTTCCCAAGGATGGTCCAAGGAAAAGAACAAGAAAGGCAAGAAGAAGAAGAAGGCTTTTGGTCCTCAACACAGGCAAAGATTGCAAAGTCCAAAAGGGCTTCTGAAGACAAAAGCCACCACTGCGGCAAGTCGAGCACTGGAAAATGAACTGTCCTGATTACATTGCCCAGCTGAGGAGAGACAGAGCTTCTACATCAGGTACTTTATTTTTCCAGTTTTTATTTATCTGTTGGCCTGTGAAGCCGTTACATCCGTTGGATTTTAGATTCTGCTTGTCCCATTCACATTTGCAATCGTTGCATGTGCTGAAAGAAAGTAGGAAACTGAAGCCTGGAGATATACAGTTGCGATTCGGGAGTGGAGACTCTTTGGATGCAGTTGCAGTGGGAGTATCCGAGATCTCATTGCCGAATGGGACACTTTGTTATATGACTTTCATTTGTACCGGGATGTGTCGCAAATATTATATCACTTTTTGTATTGGATACAGAAAGCTTTTGTATTAATATTAGAATAGTTCTTTGTATTTATATGATAAAAAATAATATTTAGATCCTTTGTTGTCCAAACCACATGGTCATTATACATTGCAAACTTCAAAGATATATTAAATACTAGAGTTAAATAAACGTAGTTTACCTGTAATTAATAATACTGAACTTTCGCATATGAGACTTGGTCACATTGGCGTTAAACGCCTTACCCAATTGGTTAGGATGGTTTTGATACCAGATCTTACCATTGAATCCTATCCAACTTGTGAATCCTGTATTCAGGGTAAGACAAGGCTGCTCCTTACTGGTGTTGGACACCGAGCCACTAACTTACTTACTGGAACTCGTACATTCTGATGTAATGTGGTCCACTAAGTCAGACTGCTCACAGTGGTTAGTCGTACTTCGTTACCTTTTCTGATGATTTGTCACGGTACGGTTATGTGTTTTGATGCGACATAAATCGGAAACCTTTTAAAAGTTCAAAGAGTTTCGAAATGAAGTAGAAAAACAGACTGGTAATATATTAAATGCCTTCGATCAGATCGAGGCGGTGAATATATGAGTGGTGAGTTCATGGATTATATGAAGGAGAATGGGATTCTCGCTCATATACTCCTCCAGGTACCCCCCAGCACAATGGAGTATCTGAGAGGAGAAATCGACTTTATTGGATATGGTCCGATCGATGTTGAGTTTTCACAGATTTGCCCTATTACTTATGGGGCTACTACTCTCTCTTAAACAGCGCACATCTTTTGAATAAGATTCCTTCAAAGGCTTTCCTACGACACCGTATGAGATATGGTTCGGAAGGAGACCGAATCTTAATTATATTAAGGTTTGGGGTTTGTCCTGCCTATGTCAGGGTGACTCAGCAAATAAGCTTTCGCCTCGAGGGCAAAAGTTTAGGTTTGTTGGATATCCCTCGAATACGAGGGGATATCTGTTCTATGATACCGAGCATCGAATGCGTTCGTAGCTCGCTTCGTAAAATTTCTAGAAGTAGAATTTTTGTCAGAAGGTGGTGATCATAGACAGGCAGAGCTTGATGAAGTCCAACCTGAAAACAACGAACCAACGGAGGAACCTGAAGTTCAAGTAGATGAAGGACCTTCAACACACACACTCCGTAGGTTGGAAAGGGTATCTAGACCTCCTGAACACTTGTATTTGATACAAGAAAAAAGTCTGGATGTTCTCTTAGTTGAAGAGACAGATCCTTTAACCTAAAGAATCGATGTTGGACATCGACTCCGTGAAATGGCAAAGTGCCATGAAATCCGAGATAGACTCAAGCATGAAATCAAGTTTGGGACTTGATTCCGCTTCCCGAAGGAATTGTTCCTATCGGTTGTAAATGGGTTTACAGAGGAAGCGCGGGCCTGACGGTAAGGTTGAAACTTACAAGGCCCGACTGGTAGCAAAAGGTTACACAAGCGACCTGGCGTCGACTACGATGAAACTTTTTCGCCGGTAGCAATGCTTAAGTCTCAGATTTTGCTTTCTATAGCTGCGTATCATGACTACGAGATTTGGCAAATGGATGTCAAAACGGCTTTTCTAAATGGATTTCTTGATGAAGAAATCTATATGGAACAGCCGAAGGTTTCGCGTCCAGCGAACCTCGGGTATGGTATGTAAGCTTAAGAAGTCCATTTATGGACTTAAACAAGCTTCACGAAGTTGGAATCTTCGATTCGATGAGATTATCAGATCGTCTGGTTTTCTCAAAATTCGGAAGAATCCTGTGTGTATCAGAAGGCCAGTGGGAGCATGGTCGTATTTTTAGTCCTATATGTTGATGACATCCTAATCATTGGGAATGATTTAGGTATGTTGCAAAGCGTCAAAGCGTACCTCTGTAAGAATTTCTCCATGAAGGACCTGGGAGAAGTTTCCTATGTTTTAGGGATAAAACTCTATAGAGATAGACAAGGAGGCTGATTGGGTTATCCCAATCAACGTACGTAGATAAGATCTTGGAACGGTATAGCTTTGGTAACTGTAAGACAGCAAACATACCGTTCAGACATGGGATTCATCTTTCTTAGAAGATGTGTCCACAAACAGAAGATGAGAAGGTTAGAATGTCTAACCAACCTTATGCTTCGTGTTTGGGTAGCATAATGTATGCCATGTTATGTACGAGGCCTGATATCAGTTTCGCTGTTAGCGTAACTAGTCGATATGATTCCAATCCAGGTAATGACCATTGGATGGCCATTAAACACATCCTAAAGTATCTTAAGGTACTAAGGATAAGTTGATTATATATGGAGGAAACGAACTGCAGGTTAATGGGTATACAGACTCCGATTTCCAATCGGATCCCGATGATAGAAAGTCTACATCTGGATTTGTCTTTACCCTTAACGGAGGTGCAGTTTGTTGGAAGAGTTCCAAACAGGGATCGACAGCTGATTCCACCACCAGGAGGGAATATATTGCAGCTTCTGAAGCTGCAAAAGAGACTGTGTGGATAAAGAACTTTATCACAGAATTGGGAGTTGTCCCAAGTATCGAGAATGCGATTCCGTTATACTGTGATAATACTGGAGCCATTGCGCAAGCAAAGGAACCGAGGGCGCATCAGAAGTCGAAGCATGTGGAACGCAAATACCACATCATTCGAGAGATCGTGTCGCGAGGGGATATTGTCGTGTGTAAGGTACCGAGTGAAGATAATGTAGCAGACCCGCTGACGAAGGCCATACCTCCGAAGTTATTTGATAAACACGTGGAGTCGATGGGTATTAGATAATCGATATATTGGCACTAGAGCAAGTGGGAGATTTTGTTGGGTTGGTGCTCAGAGCGCCAATTCCCGGTTGTATTTCTGTTGAATACTTCTGTAACACATTATTATTATGAATAATATTTGCAGTTTCTATAATATAATCTATCTTATTGAATGGTAAAGACGTAATGAACTTAGAATGATTAGTCATGGTACAGTTGCAAAAGCGTCGCAACGGACATTGAGTAAGTATATCATGACGTTGTCATATTCTCAGACTGTTCCTGGTCAAGGTTTACACTACTTGGTTAGTATAGTAAACCCGTTGAGACTGGTACATGTCGTATACTGGAATATATGATTCCAATGGTTTCTCAATGAACCATAAGTCTTGGAGACTAGTATAGACGTGTAGGTGTTTATAGCGGATAAACACTGAACGACTCAAAAAGATTCTTAATGGATGGTACACCAGCGTCAATAAGAATCTTCTCGGGTTGAAGCACTTGTGATTCTTAGACTTGAGATGCCATTGTGGGCACATGAGACATCTTATACACTTAGATGATAGTCACGTCACCGATCTATTTAAATCAGACTTCCGCATGTTCGTTGGGTGTAGATAGATCCTCAGGGTGTCCTATGTGTATCAAGATAGGATCCGTCAGTTCTGTGTACCAGAGCATAGGTAGTCCATATGATTAGCAATCAGATAAAACCATGGGCCCGTGGTAAAGTTTAGAAGCTAGTTCTAAACATTCTTTTAGAGATTGCTAATGGAATAGTCGACTGGATAATCCCCATAGAGATTTGACGTTTACATCTATATCTCTGGGATTTATCCGGATACCTGTGACGGAGGAATTATACATTTGCCATGACCTCGACCTGTATGGTTCAGCGAGATTATCTGTGATCCTCATAATCTACGGGTGGATAGATTATGGACACGAAATTTGATTTCATGACGGATATACCTGAATCTAGAGAGTCTCAATAATGAAATATACTTGTAGAGCACTAGAGCAACATTAATAAATAATATTGATTATTTATAAAGTCGTTTAAAGGTTAAACGCAAGATAAGTGCTAAAGGGACTAGATAGTCATTTGCCTAATTATTGTATATTTACATTTAATACTTGATTAATTTAAATACACATTAATTAATAGTCAAAATGAGTTTTTGACTTATATCCTAAATGAATATATGTTTTTAATATTTAATGTAAATATTATACATATATTTAATATATTTGTATTTGATTAATTAATTGATTAATTAATTTTTTAATGATTAAATTAATTAGAATATAAATATCTTACATTAGGATATTTGAAGTAAATGATATTAGTTGCCTTTGTTGACTTAATTAAATATCTAATCAAGTTGTATTTAGATATTATGCAAGTTGACTAAATAAACTTGAAATGAAAAATCAAATTACATAACTTGTATTTCATTTGATGAAATTCGGCCAAGGCCTTTTGGTAACAAGTATATATTGTTTTTCTTTTCACTTTATTCTTAACCTAATACACTTTACAAAAGAAAACTCCATTGAAGAACACTAAAGAAAGCTTGAGAAAGAAAGAAAGATCAAAGAAGCTTGGAATTTTAGTAAGTTTTTCCATCTTGCTATTAGAGAGGAAAATGTTCCTTAGGTTCTAGGCTTCAACATGTGATGTTCTTAGGTTATTATTTCTTTATTCTTTGTGGTTTTGATGATGGAAGTTTTGATTGAAGTGTTGAGCATGTATGGTGAAGGAAGTGTATGACTATTGTTGTAATAAGCTTTCTTTTAAGGTTTTGGAAACCATGTTGCTAATCTAGAGTTGTTGACCCACTCTTAGATGACCTAGATTTGATCTTGAGTTGTTTCATTGTGATGAGACTTGGATTGGATGTAAGAAGGATGATTGAAGTAATTGATTTAATGTATTGGTCTAATTTGTCCATTTGTGGAAATTGAAAAATTAGGGTTCATGACCAATTCCAAATTTGGGGCTTTTCATATATGTTGTGCATTTGGATGTGTATATGATGCATATAAAATTTTATGTTGATTGGATACATCTTGATGTGTTTTGAGACATGAAATGACCAAATGGACAAAATGCCCACTAATGCATGCATTCGGCCTTGATGAAGATTTTGGGGATTTTTGTTGCTTTTGGTGTTTTGATGTTTTGAACATGCTAAGTTCATCTTAGAAATGATTTAGAATCATTCAAAATTGATTAGATCAATTTCGGACTAAAATGGACAAAAATACCAAGTAAGGGTAATTTGGTAAATTCACTTAAATATGATTTATGAATTTTATTTCATAATTTGATTATTGGAATATTAAATAAATATGTTTATTTAATTAATCTGAGAAAAATTTTTGAAATCTGAAAATCGGATTTTCACCGCTTCCGCTTCGTTACCGGATTCACCCCCTAAAAACCCCTACAGGTTCAATAAGATTTGCCTCTGCTAAGGGTTTTGGAATGATTCCCAAAACATGACTGCCTCATTCCTGTATAGCCTTTGAACGATCCCCATTAGTCCAAGATTGCCTCCGCCATATATTAGTGCATATTCCTTGTAGCTAAGACTCGACCTAATTCATGTGCTGCTTCTTTATATTGTGGTTTAGTACCAACATTACTACCGTAAAACACACAGATGTTTTCAACTCGTCTTCTTGAAATGGCTTCCATATTTTACTCTAGATGTCTTCAAAAGTGCAATGATGAGTTGAATTTATAATACCTGAAAAGGGTGAGTAAAAATAGCACAAGTATCTTCCAAATGACAATTAGTAGCAAAATAGTAAAATAAATCGTGATAGTCAAAAAGGTCTGGCTCCTGTCGGAGAAAATAAAGAAAACAAAAAACCAAATCAATTATTAGGAAAAGACAAGAGATATATATGTACAAGAATTTACAGCTTGATTAACGTCTATGCGTTAGGGACAAGCTTCCCATCCAATTTTCTTATAAATTGGCAAACATGGTCTTTTTGAGTCAGATTCCCAAGACTTAATTGTTGTCTTTCTTTTTGGAATTGTGTATGTAATCTGTGAATTTCATGATACACAAATCCACAAGGATGCGTCTCAAGAGTTTTAGATATGTCATCTAAAGACTCCTTAATCAAGCCATCCCTAATGAAATTAATCTTATCTTCGCGGGTATTAGACACCATTCCTAAAGAACGACAACGAGTATCACAAAACATACGAGCATATTTATAACAAACACACATTCTTTTGGCTCTTCTCTTTTTAGCATATGTGCTCCTTCCTAAACCAGGCAGATGTGAAGTAAAAGAGTCAGAAGACTCACCTGCCAATCGGACTCGTGCTTCAATAATCCAACGAATGTCAGTAGGAATACCTTTGATCATCAGTAACCTCATCCGTTACAAGCAAGCTTTGTAGACTTTCATCAGAGATTTTTTAGGGAGATAATGAAATTGCTTGCGAAGATTTACGAGTGCTTCTTCCATCGTGAAATGACTTAATCTGCAAAAACTAAACATACAAAAATAAAACACACCAGATCACAATATATACAAAAATTGCATGGGTTGCCTCCCTGCGAGCGCTAAGTTTAAAGTCGTCAGCTAGACTTTACTTCTCGATCGTTAGGCTGGATCTGAAAGTGTAACACTTTCTTTTTGTCGCTCAAATGATTCTCCCCAGTAGTGCTTGACACGCTTGTTTTTAACCTTGAAAGTTTTATTGGAGTCAGGATCATGTATCTCAACGGCTCTGTCTGGTAAAACCTTGGTGATCACAAATGGACCTGACCATCGAGATTTTGGCTTCCATGGGAAGAATTTCACCCTTGATTTGTTTAGCAGTACCTTCTGCCCTGGTTTCAGTTGTATGCGCACTAACTTCTCATCATATCTTTTCCTTGCCTTATCTTTGTACAATTTGGCATCTTCAAAAGGCTGATTATGTCCTCCAATTCATTGAGCGGTGGAACTTTTTCTCTTCTGATGCTTGTAGTGCAAGAATTGGTTTTTTTAGTGCAAAAGATGCTTTATCTTCAGGCTCCACAGGCAATTGACATGTTTTAAGTTTGTCAGTAGAACTTTGTACTGCATTGGAGTTCTGAATGGTACTGTGTATCACATCAAGTCTGAAACATTCCTCTTTCTTTTCATCATCTGGGAAATTCATGGCCTTAAAAACATTGAATGTTACTTCTTGGTCTTGTACCCTCATGGTTAATTCTTCTTTTTGTACATCAATAATGGTTCGACCTGTAGCCAAGAATGGTCTCTCGAGGATGATTGGCACGTCTGCATCCTCCTCTATATCATGGACAATAAAATTTGCTGGGAAAATGAATTTGTCAACCTTGACCAACATATTTTCAACTACGCCTCTTGGAAATACGAGCGTTCTATCAGCAAGTTGTAGAGAGACTGAAGTGGACATTGTTTCTCCAATCTGTAATTTCCTGAAAATAGAAAAAGACATCAAGTTGATACTCGCACCTAAATCACATAAAGCCTTACCGAAATCATGTTCTCCTATGGTGCAAGGAATGGTGAAACTGCCAGGATCTTTCAACTTTGGGGGAAGCTTCTTCTGAATGATGGCGCTACATTCTTCCATCAATGCTATTGTCTCGTAATCTCCCAATCTCCATTTTCGTGAAAGAATGTCTTTCATGAATTTTACATAGCTGGGCATTTGTTCCAAGGCTTCTGCAAATGGTATGTTAATGTCCAGCTTTTTGAAAATCTCCAAGAAACGAGCAAACTATTTGTCCAGTTTGTTTTTCTGAAGACGCTGAGGAAAAGGTGGAGGTGGAGTGATCTGTTCTTTTTCCTTTGCTTCTTTTTCCTCCATCTGTTGCTTTGTTTCTTTTGGAATATCTTCAATTGTTGCCTTGATTCCAACAACTTTGTTGATTTCAGTACCTCTTTTTAACATGATGGCATGACATTGCTCATTTCCCATGTTTCTTGGATTTGGTTCAGTGTTGCTAGGAAGGTTACCTGGCGGTCTGTAACTCTGAGCATTGGCCAGTTGTCCGATTGGATTCTCTAGTGCTTTAATAGAAGCTGATTGGCTCTGAATCATAGCATCATACTTTTTTAACTGAGATAGCACTTCTGCTATTCCTGGTTCAATTGACTGCTTCTGGCCTTTGTTCTGTTGTTGGAATCCGGGTGGTGGGTTGTTCATTTGCCCTGAATTGTTGCTCCATGCGAAATTGGGATGATTCCTCCACCATGGGTTGTAGGTGTTGGAATATGGATTGTTCCCCTGTCAGTTGAAATTGTTGACATAATTCACTGTCTCTTTATATTGGTTTGGTTCTGGTGCTCCTCCATATGGTGAACTTGTGGATCTAGTGGTAAGAGTCTCCATGAATTTTCATATCTGATCCAGCTTGGCGTTGACTGCTGTATTGGCTCCAACTTCATAAATTCCTGCAATTCTTTGAATCATGCTCATTTTTGTTGGCCATACGGAATTGTTGTTGGCCATTTCTTCGATTAGGTCCCAGGCTTGATCTTCTCCTTTTGCCATCAAAGCTCCTCCAGTAGCAGCATCAATTGTGGTTCTCATCAGTCCAGAAAGTCCATTATAGAAAGTTTGGACTTGAAACCATTTTGGAATCTCATGGTGAGGACATTTCCGGAGCAAATCTTTGTGCCTTTCCCAAGCTTCGTATAGAGATTCTAAATCTTGTTGCATGAAAGATGTGATGTCATTCCTCAACTTTGCAGTTCTGGCTGGTGGAAAGTATTTTGCAAGAAATTTTATGGCTAGAGTGTTTCAAGTTGTGATGGAACCTGCTGGTAGTGAATGTAGCCAAGCCTTAGCTCTGTCCTTCAAGGAGTATGGAAAAACACGCAGTCTTATTGCTTCTTCAGCTTCTCGGTTGTAATTGAAAGTGCCGCAAACTTCCAGGAAGTTGCTAATGTGGGCATTAGGATCTTCAGTTGCATTTTCTCCAAACTGAAATGACTGTTGAATCATCTGAATGCAAGTTTTGATGTCCCCCGCATTTGCTGGTAAGGGAGGAAGTACAATACTTGAAATGAGTCTGTCAACCACCAGAATGGTTCTGTCTCGAATGGGTATTGGTGGTGTAACCTCCAAAGGTTCAGGTTCCATGTTGACTAAAGCTTCTTGGCCTTCTCGCATTTCCCTTCTCAATTGTCTGATGGTTCTTTCAATTTCCGGGTCAAGCGGTCGGAGTTCAAAGCTTCTGGTTCGTCTCATATAGTTTTTGAGAACCTGTAACACAAGAAAACAAAACAATAAGTAAAAAGAAATTAGATACAAGTAAAGGTATCTAACCCCTAAACTAATAGTAAAAGATAAATAAGTCCACGGCAACAGCGCCAAAAACTTGACCGGTGCTTACACACGCGTATAACGCAAGCGCACGTATCGTTCAAGTAGTATAAAAAGTATCGATCCCACGAGGACTTAAAACTTTATCTATTAATTTTATGAGTAAAATGATTACTAGTATCTAATAGGTTGTTTGATTGATTTGAAATGGTGATGATTCTAAATTAAAAAAAAAAAAACAAGTAAATAAAACTGCTTGAAAGTAGGTTTAAGAAAATTCAATATTAAAAACTATCTAGGGTTGTGAATCTTTCCAATATTATTTAAAGATGAAGTAGTTATCTTATAGTTGGGTAAAATATTGATTTATTAACCTGGAACTCTAAATTATGTAAAAGCCTCTTCTGATGGTCAACTACAAATACCCAGTATAACCCAATTGAACCATATGTCTATGTCAACCAAATTACCTGGATTCATTAAGATTAAGTTCCAATTAGGGGCTACCCTCGCCCGACAGGTATATTCATATCCTGTAAGGAAATCTATTAAAGGGTTATCTATCCTCAAGGAAGATCGTGGGCTATTGAGTCTAAGGTCTTAAACCTAAAATCCCTATGTCTAGTTCATTTTAAGTTTACCTAATCAATTTTATTAGTGGCCAGTTAATAAAAAATATTAAGATTAAGACTCAATAAATAAATCTTTTATATTACCCAAACTATAATCTAACCCTTATAAACCGGTTATATTGAAATTCATCACAACCCTAGATAACTAACTTAATTATGATACATAGCTAGGGCTAATAAAAACTTAAAAGTCAAAACCATAAGTAAAAATGCAGAAATGTAATTGCGTAAAGTAAAAGCTTAAAGTAAAATAAAATAAAATGCTAAGGTAAAAGGAATTATTTCTACTACTACTAATTTAGATATCTCCCATAAAATAATATATAAACTTGTGATAACAATACCAACCAGCCATATAGGCGGTAACCTGATTAAGTCTAATTAAATCCAACCAGCCATAAAGGCGGAACCAAAATAAACCTGCCATATAGGCGGTAAGGGAATTTTATTACCAACCGACCAATCTGGCGGTATCCTTTCTTAGTCAGGTTTAACCAAATTAAATTGATTTACCAACCGACCATCTGGCGGTATCTTTATTAGGTCAAATTTTAAATAGTGAATATATTATTTTTAAGGGAGATTAATCTAAATAGCAATAGTAAAAGAATTACCTTTCACCCTAGCAGAGGGAAGTTACCTCCTCATGGTCGAATAGTAAAAATTGTAAAATAAAGAAAGTAAATTACTATTATTACAAAACATAATTATTTATTACAAAACTAAATTAAAAGAAACTTAGAGAGAGAAGAACTCCCTATTTACATCAAAGAAATGAGAGAGAATAGTACAACAAAAACTGAAATCTGACGCTTTATTTATAGGCCTTGGTAGGCCATGGGCGTCGCGACGCCAAGCCAGCGTCGCGACGCGAGTTGATTACTGACACGCGTTGCTTGGCTTCGCGAGATCGTGACACGTGTCACTGTTATGTCGGCAGTTGACTTTTTGATGTCGGCAACATGTGATGGCGACACGTGTCCAGGTGCACGTTAGTGTGATCCGCTGAGATTTTGAAATGTGGCAGGTGCATTTTAGCGTAGATGATGATTGTCGGCATCTTAGGATGATGACACGTGGCCGGCGCATATTAGCAGATCGGCTGTGATGGTGACATGTGGCACGGCGCACGTTAGCAAAGTCAACTTTTCAAATTCTGACTCGTTGACCAGGCACACATTAGCAGAGCACGGCGCACGTTTGGCATCGCGACGCCCAAAATGACCAAAATGCCATTTTTTCCAATTTTTCCTGTTTTGCCCCAAATCACCTCCAGAATGTCCTGAAACTTTATTTATCCACAAAATAACACAAAAACATCAAAATATTCACAAAACTCAAGAAACTATACAAAATAATAGGTTAAATGAATGGGAAATAGTGATAGATTTACCACTCATCATGTATATAAGGAGGTTAGTGGGAGCGCACTGACAATAATGTCCTATAAATAATGATAATATGTCATTTCTTGGAAATGATATTCCAATAATAACAATCGGCGAAAGCTTGGCTTTCATAGAAAACTCTCCGAGAAATCGTACATTGTAAAATGTACGCAACCTGGTGTCTTATACGCTTTGAGCATATGAATTCACAAACAGGCCAATCCAAGTGATAGTCACTGGATTGATGTTAAGAACATCCGTTAGTATCTTAGAGAACTAAGGATGCTATCTTAAACTATGGAGAAGGAGAACTTGAAGTGACTGGGTTCACTGTTACAAGTTCCCAAACCGATAAAAATGACTAAAAGTCACAAACGGTACCATACAGTTTGAATAACAGAATAGTGAGCTGGAAATATTCCAAGCAAGATACTGTTACCAAATAAACAGAAAATGCGGGTTATTACTGCAGCTGAGGCAGCAATAGAAGCCATTTGGGTCGATAATAAATCTAATTAGATTAGATATAATTCTGTTAGCAGTTGAGCTAGGCTACAGCGCAGGCTAAAGAATTAATGGTCTCATCAACGATCCAAATATATACTTCGATATTCATCTGATTCGTTCGGATCATACATTGTGGCAATGTAATGATCGAATAAATCACATCAGATGATAATCATGCAAATCCGCTGACGAAAGCCTTTTCTCAATAGTTTGAGCGAACCATACATAGTTCGGGTGTTAGATACTCGAGTGACTGGCTATAGGCCAAGTGGAAGATTGTTGGACAATTATGACCCATAGCGTCACTATTTGTACAGATCATAATGTTGTTGTACAAATTAACTATGTGACAAAAGAGATTGCTCTCTTATCATTTGTCATTAGATCACCAAGATGTATAAATGATAGGAGGTCCTTATGATTTGTTCCTGGATTGAGAATGATATTAGACAGTATCATTCCATGAAGGATAAATCATTAAATATCCCTGGTCAGAGTATTATCGAGATCGGAAATCGATAAATACGTAAAAGACTAGTATTACACTTGTGCGCGTTGTGAGGGCACAACGACATAGTTCTCATATATTTGGGTATATGATACTCATGCAAGTGTAATATGAGGTTGTGTTTTTCCAATGGTACGGGAAACAGCTTCGCTCTAGATAGACCCCTTCGGAATTCCATTGGTAGTATGACTATGTGTCTATGGAAGTCCGAAATCAGGGTAGGTGTATTTGGTCTTAACCTGAGACTTGCACCGCTAATACTTGCGACAATCAATATACTTTGGTTTTGGTCATCCAGGGCTTTAACAGGTTCTGTGTATGCCTCTGCTGGGTATATTAAGAATCGTAGTGTGTTGGGTGTGATGTCAAGACGAAAGTATCACTCCAGTCATATGGAGATGATGGTCACGTAGGATACGATACTGGTTCTCTTATGTACTGCAGTCATTGCGATAAAATGACAAGGTCATGTTTATCCAATAATAGAGACTAGTTAACAAAAATCCGATATGTGTTTCGTACGGGGCAGACACAATTCCAGCCCCAGGCCTAGCACGTGATCATCCGATACTGGATCGAAATACGCAATACTACGTATACTACGCCTGATATAGATCGCTATATTCCTGTAAGGATATTTCTGGAGATTTAGGTAGGCATGGCTGTAGGCATTGCATTTTTGCATGTGAGTCCCTATGATGAGTCTCATTTGGAGGCACTACCTTTTTAGTCGAGGAAGTTTAGGGAAACGGTCGTCGGAAGGGAATCGATATTTCGTTAAATTTTATCCGCTTGTTTAGCTCCAAGCTCACTCGTTGGACCTCCGTTTTAAAGCACCTTTGGCCTAAAAAACCTAGAACCATTTAACCTTGGCCCAAACCCACTCACCAAACCAACATAACACCTAGCCCATCACTTGGCCCACACGCCCAAGGCCCTCAAAATACAACCCAATGAAAAAAAAATATTAATTAAATAATATACCAAAATAAATAAAATAATTAATTAAGTCATATACCAAATTAAATAAAACATGAAATATAATCATACCAAGTTAAAATCAATCAATCAAATATTATTCCTAATTAAATATATATTATTCCTAACTTAAAATATTGTATGCCTAATCAACACAAATTAAATATACTAGCTTCCTAATCAAGCCTAAATTTGTCCCCCCTCAATCTTGTATTTACCTTACTTGAAACTAAATCAAATCCCCTTTGATTAGACAAATTCCTTCATTGTCAAGCAAGGATTCACCCATCCCATTTGTCTATAAAAGAAACCCAAAACCAAGACATTCCTCTCCTCTCACTCACGGCAAAAAAAATGAAACAGAAACCCTAGACATTCACACAAAAAATCCAAGAACCCTCCACTCACAAAGCCACTTCATGCATAAGCCAAGAACCTTCATCACGTCTTCACGCCTTCATGAATTGCACACACAGCCCACGTAACTGCCCACTTCACAACACGTCCCCTCGCCTCTAGCCCTATAACCCTTCACGCAGCAAACACCTATCACATCCCGCATTACCCACTCAGCCTTCACGCCAAAGCCACAAACACTCAAAACACATAGTCCCTAAACTGTCTCTTTGACCATTAACCGAGAGCAACACTGCCAAACGCCCATTAGCCACGTTAACAAAGAAGCTCACTCTCAGCCACACACAAACAAATCCAGCAGCCCTTCCTGCACCCTTATTTCACCGTAATACCCCCTGACCTACACCTTTATTTCACCGAAACCTGCCTACCAAATCTGCCCCTGTAAACACCGAAAATCCTGCCAAGTAAACTGCTTAAAAACACAACAAATCAGCCCCTAAAATAGTCCACTGACCACCAAAACTGCACCCTGAAAATAGTCCAGAAACTGTCCCAAAACCACATAAAAATCTGCATTTTAAGCCTTTAAAAAACACTCCAAAACAGTAGCCTAAACACCAAAAACAGTGGCCAAAATACAACAGTAAAATAGCAGCAAAACAACTGCGAAACGGAGTCCAAACAATAGCTTGAGCGGCAAAACAGTGAGGAAAAACGCAAACCAGAGGACCAGAAAAGTTACGAAGCTTTAACCCTTCCGATCACCGTGAAACGGGAGTCTGAGAGTCGACGAAAAAGGTTAGACCTGAGGGTATTCTTTCACATCCGTTTTTTTAGTTGTATTTTTATTATTTATTGTGTTTCGTTTGCATGATTATTTTTTAGTGAAGCATGTTGTGGCCCTTGAATAGATAGAAAATGCATGAATTGTAAAATGATGTATGTTGTGGCCCTTAAATAAAATGAAAAGTGTGTCGCCTCTTGTGGTATATAGGATGGAAACCCGGACATAAATTTCATAGCCGATTCCGAATGGACGGTAGTATGATCTGTACTCGGGATACAACTCCACGTACCACTTGAGTAAATGGCACATATTTCGTTTAATGTTGTTTTGGTTTGTTTCTTATTCGCTACTTGATTTCCGCATGTTATTTGTTTATGTAATGATGTGATCGAGTGCATGGGATTAGTAATTTGGATTAAAGGTCCCCTATTTTGAAGGGTTAAAATCATTTACCACGATGCTTTGCCGCGCCGCTTGATGTATATTCGGTTGAACGTAAGATGTGTTCAATCGGGTATAAGAAGTCTGATATTATTGTTTTTATTTTTTATTTGTATTATGTGATCAAGCGTATGGGTTTAGTAAGTTGGATTAAAGGTCCCCTATTTTGAGGGTTTAAAAACCTTTACCACGATGTTTTGTCGTGCCGATTGATGTATATTCGGTTGAATGTAAGATGTGTTCAATCGGGTATACGAAGTCCGATATTATTGTCTTTATTTTTTATATGCATTATGTGATCGAGCGCATGGTTTAGTAAGTTGGATTAAAGGTCCCCTATTTTAAGGGGTTAAAACCCTTTACCACGATGCTTTGCCGCACCGATTGATGTATATTCGGTTGAATGTAAGATTGTTCAATCGAGTACAAGTCTGATATTATTGTCTTTATTTTTTATGCATTATGTGATCGAGCGTATGGGCTTAGTAAGTTGGATTAAAGGTCCCCTATTCTGAGGGGTTAAAATCCTTTACCACGATGCTTTGCCGCGCCGGTTGATGTATATTCGGTTGAATGTAAGATGTGTTCAATCGGGTATACGAAGTTCCATATAGTTATCTTTATCTTTGTACGCATTGTAATGGAAACGCATGGGCTTATTGTGTTGGACTAAAAGGTTCTCCATTTGGGGGAAGGAAAGCCTAAAAGGCTACCTTTACCACGATATTTGCCGCGTCTTTCATCTATTGATTGCATCATCTATCCTTGTCTTGGCTCGATCTATTATCATGGTGTACCCATGTTATGATAGCATTGGGCATTATTTCTCGTGGTATATAGGATGGAAACCCGGACATAAATTTCATAGCCGATTCCGAATGGACGGTAGTATGATCTGTACTCGGGATACAATTCCACGTACCACTTGGAAAAAAGCCCACACATGTGTTCGTGATATCTTTTCTGCATCACATCACGATATGTCTATCTTAACATACAATTGTCTCTTTTTACCTTAAGCATTTGTATTACCTCTTTAGTTATCTATTTCCATTATACGCTTAAGTGTCTTTCCTTAATATGCATGCTTGTATGAATGTTATTTGTTTGCGCTTCTGTGCCTACCAATGTGAAATTGTATGCCTTCCGTATGTCAATTTATCTTTATGTATGAATTCGGACATAGATTATATGCAAATAGGTTGTATGCAAATATGAAAATGTGTTATATGTAAACTTAGATATGAGCTTTGTACCTATGCATGCGAACTTAGGAGTAAATTATCCTTGGAAATATGTTGCTTAGGCTTGGTTAGATTATTGCACAAATTATTTTTTACAAGTGGCATAAGTAGGGACCATTCCAACCCAACGGTTTGAGGTCTTCCTTGTGAGGGGTGAGTGGTGCGGCCTTAAATATTTGTCCCGGTTCACACCGGTGGCGACTCCATTATTCTCTTGGTTTAGTCCCCCGTGGGCTACTCCGTACTCCAACCGGGCCGCGAGCCCGGAACAGAGCATGCGTCGCCCAGTTTCTGTGTCCCACAACGGAGCTTTGCTAGAAGCCAACCTTGTCTTGTAAATCAGCATAAACGTAGTACTTGGTACTTACGTGTTCGGATAGTCCGACGACCGTATTTACTACCAATATATTCGGGGATCTCATGGGTCGCTTCCCGAAGATTCACCGATGATGTATGACTCGCACTTTAATTGATCTGGGATTAATTAGATGAGAGAGAAAATTAATCTGGGATTAATTACAGAGATATTTTATCTGGGATAAAATATCTATTAAAGAGAGAAAAATGATTAATTTGGAATTAATCGATAAATTAATATATTCGATATATTAAACGAAATTGGATTTCAACGCGGAATTGAAATTAGATTTTAATTCGGGCGAACGAATTAATTTAGAATTAATTCGTTAGCGACATAAATAGTAATTATGCTAGGCAAGATTATTTAATTAAATTAGATTTAATTACGATGCAACGAAAAATTTGTTAATTTGGAATTAGCGAACCTGAGCCCGGGAGTGTTTACGAGCGCATTCGCATTTCGAATTCGAGTGCGGCATGCAAGTCACATCAAGCGTCAAATCATTAGTCACATCAAGCGTCAAATCACATGTCACTTTGAGTGATGTGACAATTTGATTGATTGAGTGATGTGACTTGATGGAAGTGGTTGGAAAGCTTTTGAAAGCTTGATTGACATTTAATATTTTTTAAATGTTTGGTATAATTTTTTGATTTTGGAAATCAATTAATACTACAACACATTTTTTATCTCTCTCTCCTCTCTTTTCTCTTCCTCTCAAACACGCCCATGGGGCTGTTTTTTGCTTTGTTTTCTGCCTAGAAAATCGTGAGCAATAAGAAGGAATTTGATGATTTTATGGCAAAATCGGAAGTGCTAGCACACTTCGGAGTCTTGCGAAGGTGATAGGGAAACCCACCCGTGAGCTTGGGATCATTTGACGAAGCTTGGATCTTGATGGAGCTCACCCAAAGCCGAAAGTGGTGGAGACAAATTCAGCCACTGCCGTGACTTGGAGAGGGTAGAAATCGAGTTTTGTTGTCCACCGCGTCGCTCAACCGATCGCTATAAGTATTCCGAAACTTCGTTGATTGTATTCGCACTATGTTTTATGCTTTATATTTAATCATTTGGACCGTAGAACTCCAACAATGGTATCAGAGCGGAGTAAAAGCATGAAATTTGACTTAGGGTTAAAATTTGGGTAAAATGATTTTGAGCATGATTTAATGAAATTGGATGAATTAGTATGCTTAAATGTGTTTTAATTGAAGATTGATTGGATCAATTTGATCAAATGTTGTTTGGAACAAATTTGCCCAAATATCTTAGCTTGGCCGAGAATACTAGAACCCTAAATGTCTTGGTTTTTTCACTCATTGGATGAGTTGGAATCAATTGGAAATTGTTGATTTAATGTTGAATTTGATTCAATTGGATTGGATTTAAAATTGGACATGAAAATCTCCTTTTGCCGAGACATATAGAGCATGTAAAATTGGGTTTGATTTTTGTTAAATTGTGTTGGACATGATTTAATGTTAATGAGCATGATTAATTAGCTAAATTGATGTTTTAGAAATGTTAATTGGGTAATTAATTATGTAATACACTTTATGTAATTAAATTGTGAAATTGTGTTTTTGTAATTTAATTATGTTGGGCCTATTTTGTAAAATTGGGCTTGAAAGTTGTTATTGGGCTAATTGGGCTTGGTTTTACTAAGTTAGGTTTATGCCAAATTGGTTGGATCCAATTAGGCCCAAAACCGCTTCCATAAAGCCCAAATGCGACTAATGAACCTTTAAAGTTTAATTGGGCCTAATGGGCCTAAATTGATTTCTAGGCTTATGGGGTAATTCCTTGATTGGGCTTTGGTTGCCGAAGCCCATGCCTTAAAGAGATTAATTAAAAGCCCATTGGACTTTAATAAATTAACGTTGGACGTTAATCGGGCTTTAAGACCCGTAACGATTAAATTTGGAATTTAAATTGTAAAAGTTCATTAATAAAGTGTGATATTTAATTTGGAATTAAATAACGAATTAGTATTAAATACAAATTGAAATGGATTTAATTATGTAGTTTAATTTAATTCGAGAATTCGTACTTTGAGTATTTGTTCGCAAAACGAGTTTGACTCAAGCAAAATCAAATCGTTGTTTGAACATTGGATGGTCATTAATAATATCAGATTAATTAATTGGATTAGATTGATTGATAGCATGCTTGTGTGAATACATGGTTACGATGCATGAATAATGTATATCGGATGGATATTAGATGGGTGGGGCAATTCTAGAAATTGTTGTAATAAATTTGGAATTTATTAATTGGACATGCGTCTCCAGCCTTATTACCTCATTATTCTTTGTATTCTCATCTCACCTATTCCCCTCAATGTAAATGAGGTTTCTTTAGAAGTGTAGTGTAACGGGTAGAAGTAATACTTGTGCTAGCGGGAGAGAGAAAAAGAGAGATTTGATCTAGGATCAATGTGTAAAGTATCCATCCGCATATCATTATTTTTTATTTATACGCGCTTTATTATGTGTTTCGAATGCATGTTTAAGGGTGTATGATGATGTGACCTTAACAAAGATAATAAATTGGTTTCCAATTTGCACGCGAAAAAACCGTCACAAAATATTAAGCGTTTTTCCTTCCATTGAGTGATTCTTACTCAAGATCCGAGACTGGCATTGGCTTGTTGGCCAAAGTCAAGGCCTTTGTGCGTCGATGATGTGTTTGAATCACGATAGCTTTGTTCCATATCAGTGTCTTGTCCAAGTTGTGATTTTTTGGCCAAAGTCAAGATCACTTCTTGTCCATCGACATTGATTATGAAGCTTTCCATGGTCAATCGGTCACGCTTAACTGGGATCACTAAGTTTGTTGTGCCAAAGCCAATGGTTAGTTGATTCAAAGGAAAAAGGTTAGGCAATATATTGGATATATTGGCATATATATTGTATATATGTTTCAGACTTGGATGTCCCCCTATTGGATCTAGGAATTGGATTTGGATCCAATTGATCTTAGAGATCTACCTAGTTAATTATCATACAATTTGTTGGCCAAAGTCAAGATTGTGTGATATTTAACGGGATCCTAGCCCGCTAGGAAACACAGTTTCCCGAGTACTCGACAGAGGGTTAGAGGCTCGCCGAAAAATAGTGGGAAGCAAGAATTGAATTTGCAATATTCGTTTAATTACTTGCCATAACGCGCTAAAAACAAATATCATTCGTCAAATAAATTAATTGTTAGTTGGACTACTATTTAAATCGTTGTTTTAATTAACAGTTGGACTGTATTCAAACAATTAAATTATAATTGATTAATAGTTGGACTATTGAAATCATTATAATAAATAGTACCTAAATCGTTGATTAAATAGTTGGACTATTAAAATCAAGATATAAATGAAAGATTGACATTTAAAACATAATCATAGGGAAAATGTATTTAAATGGTTTAATTTTCAAATTGGGAATTAAAGTTTCAGGATGGTCCTGGAAAATAATAAGTTACTTTATTTGATAAAATAACATATTAAGCCTAGGCCGGGAGTTAAGCAATAGTAGAGCATGATCTTTGGAAGATTCATGTAATGATAACTTAAGTGCTTAATCCATTAAGCTTGTCGCAGTAGACTCCTTAATTTCTGAATCAGAACTAAGGATTAGATCCTTAAAGTATGATAATGAAATTGAAGGATCTTCATTGATCTATATTTAGATCTTTAGATCTTAGAAGTACAAAATTGCAATGATAACTCTTGGAGAGTTAATGGCTATTCTCAAGGAGACAAAGTCAAAGTTTGCAATAGGCAAGTAGCGCAAGGCGCACCTTACTTCGATATTCTAGAAACCCGAGGCTTGGCCAAAGGCTACTGGAATGTGGAAAAGGGCAAAGGCAAAATCATTATAATCTTCTAGGAAGAAAAAAGACATATCCCAAAATGTCTGCCTAAATTATGGCAAACGGGATCGCGGAAGCGTGACTGCCGTTTGGACAAAGCAGACATGAAGGAATTGAAGAACGGGCAAGGCTCTGACTTCAAATATGTTTGTCATACTATGTTCATTACTAGTATTAAAATTGGATTTTAAATACTTAGTGTTGTAGGAGTTAAATCAAGTCCCAAGATCAACAAATCATGCATAAAAACCGCATATGAACACATCAAAGGAGGTGCGGAATATACTCACATTGAATTTCGGTTTTGATGAATGAAGAACAAGTGCGATTTTGCCTCCCTCCAAGCTCGGCAATGGCTGCTGGAACTGCATGTTACTGCTCGGCAGTGAGCTGCGCAAAGGTGGACTGCTCGGTGGTTGGTGGTGGTGGTCTCCTCCATTTTGCGGCCATGCATGGAACCATTGAAGCTCCAAGCTTCAAGCTTCCATGCTCAAGAATCACTTCCCTATCACCTATGTATCACTCAAGGTGTGCTAGCACTTGATTTTGCCACAAAATCGTTATCTTGCTTCTCCATTTGGCTCGGCAGAAAACAGAACAACAAGAAGAAGAAAACGGTTTCAACCGTGAAGGAGAGAAGAAGAAAAGGAGGGAGATGAGAGAAACCGTATATTGCCTTGCATGTTGGAGAGAGAGAGGACCGAATAATGATGGTAAAAAGGGAAAAGAAAAAGTAATATATATTATTCATTTATTTTCAAAAAATAAATAAAACAATATATATATATATATTCCAAACCTTTCATATTCCATCTCCTTTACTTTTTACTTTAAGTCACATCACATCACTTTAATAAAGTGACATGTTGTCCAGTTACATCACTCAAAGTGACAATTGATTTGACGCATGATGTGACAAACGATTTGACGCTTGATGTGACTCGCGTGCGCGCTCGAATTCGAAATGCGAATGCGCTCGCAATCACTCTCGGGCTCGGTTCGCTAATTCCAATTAACGAATTTTCCGTCGCGTCGTAATTAAATGATTACGCCTAGCGAAATCACTATTCACGTCGCTAACGAATTAATTCTAAATTAATTCGTTCGCCCGAATTAAAATCTAATTTTAATTCCGCGTCAAAATCCAATTTCGATTAATATATCGAATATATTAATTTATCGATAATTCCAAATTAATCGTTCTCTCTCTTTAATTAATATTTTATCCCAGATAAAATATCTCCGCAATAATCCCAGATTAATTTTCTCTCTCATCAAATTAATCCGATTAATTCTATCTCTGTCTTCTAATTAATCCCAGATTAATCAAAGTGCGAGTCATACGTCATCGATGAATCTTCAGAAGCGACCCATGAGATCTCCGGATATGTTGGCAGTAAATACGATCGTCGGACTGTCCGAACACGTAAGTACCTCGTACTACGTTTAATCGATTTACAAGACAAGTTGGCTTCTAGCAAAGCGCCATGCCTACCCAATTCTCCAGAAATATTCTTAAAGGAATATATAGATCTGTATCAAGCGTAGTATACCGTAGTATTGTGTATTATTGGCCCAGTATCAGATAACACGTGCTAGGGCTGGGGCTGGATAAGTGTCTACCAGTCCGAAGCACATATCGGATGTCTGGTAACATAGTCTCTATAATCGGATATACATGACCTGGTCACAATATCCCGATTGGTTGCGCAACACTCAGAGCACTAGTACCGTTCCTGCGTGACATCAACTCCAATATGACTGAAGTGACACTTCCGTCTTGAATCACACCCAATACTCTACGACTCTCTGTAAACCCAGAAGTGGTGTACTCAGAACTTGTTAAAAGTCCCCTAGCACCAGACCAAAGTCTATCGATTATCGTAAGTATTAGCGATTTAAGTCTCAGGTTTAAGACCATACACACCTACCTTGATTTCGGCCTCCCATAGACACATATCCTGTTTGAATGAAATGAGAGCTCAGAGCGACTCTGATAACTTATCATGTCCAACAAAATTCGGTTTTAGTTCGGACAACACAGTCTAACTTACGTGTCTCGTTTAATTGTGTCCTAGACACATGCCATAAATAAGTCTCTATGATCAAATCAATTTGAGCTTTATTTGTCATTTATATGTTTGAGATTTTATTATATTCAAAATATAAATTCGTTATTTACACAATGTATTTATCTCATTCATCTTTATATAATAAAACACTTAGTGTTTTAGAATTAAAGGTCACCCGCAGTGGTTTAAACACTGATAAAGAGATAATGTTTCTAGTCAAACTAGTTACATTATAACAGTTCCTAATTTAGTACACACCCAAATGGTTTCCTAACTTAGGTATCTACGGTCGAACAGCGACTTTCGTCCCGTTTCCGATTCGCAGAGAAATCTCAGCTTGAAGTCAGTATCCTGCTCAAAGCAGATTCTGAATATCAATACATATATATGTTTATGTTTCACACTAAGTATTTAAAATCTATTTCATACTAGTAGTGACATAACTTAGACAAATATATTTAAAGTCAGAGCCTCGCCCTTTCTTTAATGCCTTCCGGTCTTCCATATCCAAATGGCAGTCACTTTGTATATGTTAATTACCTTTTCAATATTTTAGGAACCTTGGCCAAGCCTTGGGTTTTTAGAATATCGAAACGATGGGCACCTCGTGCTACATCCCCAATTGCAAACTTTGAAATTATCTCCTCTAGAATAGTCAATTAATTCTTCAAGAATTATAAATTGCAATTGTTATACTTCTTAAATCAAAAATTAGATTTATGACAATTATATTAAATTAAGCATTAAGTCATCATCACATAATCTTCCAAAGAATTTTATGCTCTACTTATATGGCTTAATGTGGGCCTTAAGGTATAATGAGTTATTTATCAAATAAAGTAACCTATTATTTATCCCAATGTGAAAATTAAATCATTTCAATATTAATCCCATTATATTTTAAAGTACCCGTTGTCAATTTCTTATCTTGATTACAATAGTCCAACTATTTTAACCAACGATTAGTGGTACTATATGTTGGAAATCTAATAACCATATCCCAAGATCAAAAACCAAGCAAGATATATATAAATGATTAGATTGAAGTAATGGCGGAAACAATACTCACAAAACCAAATGTGGATGCAATGGATGAAGCAAAATCCTCCTTTGAGCAGTGAAGATTTCGGCCAAGCAGTGAAGAGAAGCTCCAAGCTTGAATTTGATCCTTCCAAGCTCTAAGATGAGTTTCCCATATCACCTTGTATGATCCCTTGATGGTGCTAGCCAAAGATATGTTATTAAAGTTCCAAACTTGTACATTTCTTCACAAAGTTCTTAAGAAAATGGAAGAAGAATGAGAGCCAAAAACTGTTCACTGGTTTCGGTCAAGAGAGGGAGAGAGCAAGATCTTTTTTTGTTTCAAAAATCAATTTATATTTATGTTATAATTATATTAAATAATAATATAAATATAACACAAGCCATGCAAAGACTTAGAGTGTCTAACACTCAATTTCCATGCATTATCTTTGAGTGCTTTGTACACTATCTTCATGCATTGTATCTTGATTAAAAAATACAAATAATGACAAGTGTCATGTGGGCCCCACACGTTTCCAAATGAAAGTGGGCCCACGTGCACTCACGCGTTCGGGTTCGATATTTCCGAAATATCGAGCTTACGTCGCGACGTTAATTAAATCGAATTTAAATAAATAATTGCGCCTAGCGAATTTATTATTTACGTCGCTAACGAATTAATTCTAAATTAATTCGTTTGCCCGAATAAAATCTAATTTCAATTTCGCGTCGGAATCGAATTCCGTTTATTATATCGAATATAATAATTTTACGATTAATTCTAAATTAATCGATCTCTCTCTTTATACAGTACTTTA
The DNA here is from genome assembly GCA_019454045.1 of Zanthoxylum bungeanum. Lineage (NCBI taxonomy): Eukaryota > Viridiplantae > Streptophyta > Magnoliopsida > Sapindales > Rutaceae > Zanthoxylum > Zanthoxylum bungeanum. The sequence goes on from SKCR01048544.1 coordinate 25,901, forward strand.
TCCAAGATAAAGTCTCTCCGTAATTAATCCAAGATTAATCGAGTTTGAATCATACGTCATCGGTGAATCTTCGGGAAGCGACCCAAGAGACCTCTAGATATGTTGGCAGTAAATCCGGTTGTCGAACTATCCGAACACGTACGTACCAAGTACTACGTTTTTACCGATTTACAAGACAAGGTTAGCTTCTAGCAAAACGCCATGCCTACCCAATTCTCTAGAAATATTCTTACTGGAATATTAGATCTATAACAGGCGTAGTATACCGTAGTATAGTGTATATCGAACCAGTATCGGATGATCACATGCTAGGGCTGGGGCTGGATAAGTGTCTGCCCCGTCCGAAACACATATCGGATGTCAAGCAACCAGTCTCTTTGAATCGGATAATCCTGACCTAGTCATATTATCCCGATGGTTGCAACCATTATAGAGTACTAGTTCTGAATCCCTCGCGATCATCATCTCCATATGTCTGAAGTGATACTTCCATCTTGATATCACATCCAATACACTACGATTCTCGATAAACCCAGAAGAGGTATACACAGAACTCGTTAAAGCCCTGGACCACCAAACCTAAATTTTACCGATTGTCGTAAGTACTAGCGATGCAAATCTCAGGTTAAGATCATATGCACCTACCCTGAAGCGGACTCCCATAGACACGCAGACATACTACCAATGGGATTCCGCGGGGTCTATCCAGAGCGAAGCTGTTTTCCGTACCATCGGTAAAACACAACCTCCTACCGCACTTGCATAAGTATCCTATACTTAAATATATGAGAACTATGCCGTTGTGCCCTCACAACATGCACGAGTGCAGTACTAGTCTATTCCGCATTATCGATGTCCAGTCTCGATAATACTACGACTAGGGATATTTAATGATTAAACCTTTATGGATTGATACTGTCTCATATCATCTCAATCCGGAACTAATCATAGGGACTTTTACCATTTATATATCAAAGTAAATAAATTACAAAACGGTAAAAGGCAATTTCATTACTACATAGTTAATTTTGTACAATAATACAATATCATTTACAAAATAGTGACGCTATGGGACATTACTGTCTAACAATCTCCCACTTGGCCTATAGCCAGTCACTCAAGCATCTAATACCTGAACTATGTACATGTCGCTCAAACTTTTCCCGAGGAATAGCCTTCGTCAGCGGATCTGCAATATTATCCTCTGATGCGATCTTCTCGATCTTCACATCGCCACGATGTATGATCTCTCGAATCAGATGGAATCGTCGAAGAACATGTTTGGATCGTTGATGAGACCTTGGTTCCTTAGCCTGTGCTATAGCCCCGCTATTGTCACAATACAATGGAACGGGCTCAGCTGCTAACGGAACTACTCCTAATCCAATTAGGAATTTACGGATCCAAACTGCCTCTTTTGCTGCTTCAGCTGCTGCAATGTACTCCGCTTCAGTTGTTGAATCGGCAACAGTATCTTGCTTGGAAGATTTCCAGCTCACTGCTCCGTTATTCAAGCAAAATATGTACCCGGTTTGCGACTTAAAGTCGTCTCTGTCGGTTTGGAAACTTGCATCAGTATACCCAGATACCTCAAGTTCTCCATCTCCATAGATTAAGAAAACATCCTTAGTTCTTTTAAGATACCTAAGGATATTTAACCGCCATCCAGTGATCCTGTCCTGGATCGGCCTGATATCGACTGCACATGCTCAAAGCATAGGACACATCAGGTCGTGTACATATCATGGCATACATGATCGATCCGACTGCCGAGGCGAACGGAGTCCGACTCATGTTGTCTCTCTCATCTTGTGTTTTAGGACACATGTCCCTAGATAGAAGACGCCATGTGATGTTGGCAACAGTCCCTCTTGGACTGATCCATGTTGAATCTCTTCAACACTTTATCAATATATGTACTCTGGGAGAGTCCAAGTAGCTTTCTAGATCTATCCCGGTAGATCTTTATTCCTAGAATAAAAGCTGCTTCTCCCAGATCTTTCATGGAGAATTTCAATGAAAGCCAAGCTTTCACCGACGTTAACATGGGAATGTCATTGCCTATAAGCAATACATCGTCGACATAAAGGACAATAAAAGTCAGTGCACTCCCACTAACCTTCTTATACACACAAGGATCATCTACGTTTTGAATGAAATCATATTCTTTTATGACCTCATCAAAACGTTGGTTCCATGACCTCGATGCTTGCTTCAGTCCATAAATGGACCGATTTAACTTACAAACCTTGTTTGCAAGTCTTGGTGCGATAAAACCGTCAGGTTGTTGCATATAAACATCCTCCAACAGGTTTCCGTTAAGGAAAGCGGTTTTAACGTCCATCTGCCATATTTCGTAATCGTAATATGCAGCTATCGCAAGCATTATCCGAATGGATTTAATCATGGCAACGGGTGAGAAAGTTTCGTCATAATCAACTCCAAGTTGTTGACGATACCCCTTCGCTACAAGCCTAGCTTTGTACGTTTGAACGTTGCCATCCATGTCTGTCTTCTTCTTGAAGACCCATTTGCATCCAATAGGCTTTACGCCTTCTGGTGCATCAACCAGTGTCCAAACTTGGTTGGTATACATGGAATCCATTTCGGCCTTCATGGCCTCTTGCCATAAAGTGGATTCGATACCCTGTATCGCTTCCTCATACGTAGCCGGTTCAGTATCCTCAATAAGATTAATATCTACATGAGGTGAGATCAGGAATCCATACCTCTCAGGTATTACCCTGACTCTCTCCGACCTACGTAGCCCTTGTGTAATTGAAGATTGTGGTTCAGTCTCATCCTGGATGGACTGTTCATGTTCCGTTCTAGATTCAATGCCAGGAACAGTATCACTACGACTTTCATCGAGTTCTACTTTCCTCCCACTAACCACTGCATTTAGGAATTCCTTCTCAAGGAAAACTGCATGTAGAGCAACAAATACTTTGTTCTCTTTTGGGTTATAGAAGTAATATCCTTTGGTTTCCTTAGGATATCCAACAAATAGGCATTTATCTGATTTGGGTTCAAGTTTGGTACCTTCCAAACGTTTGACGTATGCCCAGCAACCCCAAATCTTCAGGAATGAGAAACCTGGTTTCTTTCCTGTCCATATCTCATACGGAGTCTGTTCAACAGACTTTGACGGAACCCTATTCAAAATAAGAATTGCACTTTCTAATGCATGTCCCCAGAAGGATATAGGTAGCTCAGTGCGACTCATCATCGACCTTACCATGTCAAGCAAGGTACGGTTTCTCCGTTCAGACACACCATTTAATTGTGGTGTTCCAGGAGGAGTCCATTGTGAAAGAATACCATATTCTTTCAAGTAATCTTGAAACTCATTACTTAAGTATTCGCCACCACGGTCCGACCGTAATGTTTTAATACTCTTGCCTGTTTGTTTTTCAACTTCGTGTCGAAACTCTTTGAATTTCTCAAAAGTTTCCGACTTGTGCATCATTAGATACACATAACCATAACGTGATGCATCATCCGTAAAGGTTACGAAGTATCGATATCCACCTCTAGCCTGGCTAGACATGGGCCCACAAACGTCACTATGAACGAGGGCTAACAGTTCAGTGGCGCGTTCACCTTTACCACTAAAAGGTGATTTAGGCATTTTGCCTAACAAACAAGATTCGCAGACGTCATATGAATTTGGATCAAATCCGTCCAAGTACCCACTCTTCGAAAGTGTGGATATGCGAGTCTTGTTGATGTGTCCCAGACGACAATGCCACAAATAAGTTTCTTCTTTTGGATTACTCATTTTGAGCCTTTTGTTTGTTATTTTACATTTTGGAGATTCATTTATATTCAAAATATAAAGACCATTATTTGCATCAGCACTGCAAATTTCTGCATCATTCATATATAAATAACACCTGGTGTTTTTAAATACAAAAGTGTACCCTGTTTGGGTTAACAAAGATACAGAAATAATATTCCTAGTTAAACTAGGAACAAAATAACAGTCATTTAGTTTAAGTACATGCCCCGAGGGCAGTTCCAAAACAAAAGTGCCTACGGCCAAAACAGCAACAGAAGTTCCATTTCCAACACGTAGATCAACCTCCCCCGAAGCCAGTCTCCTGCTATCATGCAGATCCTGCACATCAGTACAAATATGAGAACCACAGCCAGAATCAAAAATCCAATTTTTATTAAGACTTGAAGTAGTCATATTTATCTCAATAACAAACATACCTGAGGCCGGAGCCTTGCCCGCCTGTATGTCCTCCTTATGTCCCTTGTTCATGCGGCAGTCACGCTTCCAGTGACCTCTTTTGCCGCATTTCAGGCAAACATCTTGAGACTTGTCCCTTGGCTTCCCAGAAGCCTTTGTTGACTTGGCCTTGCCTTTGTTCTTATGCTTCTTCTTCTTAACACCCCCAGTTGCCTTGAGCCCAGCTTTCGGCGTTTGAGATGTTGTTGCAAAGTGCGCCTCGCGCTTGTTGCCTTTCAGAAGTTCTTTCTCTGACTCCTTGAGAATTGACAACAACTCTCCAAGAGTGTCATCCGAATTCATCAGTTTGTAGTTGATGACAATCTGTTTCCAAGTATCGGGTAGTGACTGTAGAAGTACATCTATAGCCAGCTCAGACTCCAAGACTATACCCATACAAGCCAGTTCATCAATATCGGCTATCATTTGAGTCCCATGGACCTCAACAGAACTACCATCAGTCATACGGGTGCGAAAGATCCTCTTCACCAACTCGTACCTCGCCATCCGCTTATTAGTGCGGTGAAGATCTTGCAATCTTGCCATCATATTATAAGGATCCAAGTCCCTATTTTGGCGACGAAAGTGTTGAGTCATTGAAGCAAGCATAATCGACTGAGCTGTGTCACAATCATCACTGTGAGTTTTCCATAACTCCAGCTCAAGTGGCTCAGTGGGCTTAGGCCCGAGAGGTCTCTGAATCGTATACAGTATCCTCTCTGCCCCAAGGACTATCCTTAGGTTCATTTCCCAATCAGCGAAGTTTGTCCCTCTAAAGACATTGTCTCCCATGATAATGTCACGGACATTTACCTTGCTAGCCATCTTAACTACGATAGTCCAACTATCTAGTTAACGAAAAAATGGGTACAGTCAAACTGTTACAAGAAAAATAACATTTTTATTAGTCCAACTAATGTTAAAAATTGACGAAATAAATTTTTGTAAGCGCGTAAAGCTAAGTATCTGAATGAAATTGCAAACTCAATACTAGCCTCCCACTATTTTCTACAAGTCTCTAACCCTCTGTTGAGTACTCGGGAAATCCAATTTCCTAGTGGGCTAGGATCCCGTTAAATAACACACAACCTTGACTTTGGCCAACAAGTTGTATGATATTTAACTAGGTAGATCTCGAAGATCAATTGGATCCCATCCAATTCCTAGATCCGGTAGGTGGACATCCAAGTCCGAAACATATATATCTAATACATACGTCAATGTATCCAATACATTTTCCTAACCATTTCCTCTGAATCAACTAAGCCTTGGCTTTGGCACAACAAACCTAATGATTCCAGTTAAGCGGGACCCATTGACAAGGAAAGTTTCGTAATCAATGTCGATGGACAAGAAGTGATCTTGACTTTGGCCAACAAATCACAACTTGGACAGGACACCGATGTGTAACAAAACTCTCATGATTCAAACACATCCTCAATTGACAAAGGTCTTGACTTTGGCCAACAAACCAATGCCAATTTTGGATCTTGAGAAAGAATCACTCAACGGAAGGAAAATCGCTTAATATTGTTTGAGGGATTTTTCGCGTAATTGGCAACCAATTAATTTATCTTTGTTAGGTCTCATCATCATACACCCTTAAGCATGCTTCTAAAACATCATAAAGTGCATAAAGTAAAGTAATAGTGATATACGGATGGATATATAAACAACTTGTTCCTAGAACAAATCACTCCCTTCCTCTCCCGCTAGCACTATTCTACTTCTACCAAATTACATAATACAATAAGAGAAACCTCATTTACATTGAGGGGAATTAGGTGAGAAGAGAATACATAGAGATAAAGAGATAAGGCTGGACACGCAGGTCCAATTTATAAATTCCAAATTTACAATAATTTCTAAAATTACCCTTCCCTTCTAATATCCATCCGATATGCACTATTCATACAACACATCCACATTCATTCATTCATTCAAGGCATGTTATACAACCAATCTAATCCAATTAATTAGTCTTTAATTAGGTGACAATACAATGATCAAACAATTGTTTGCATTTGCGCGAGTCCAACTCGTTTTGAGAATAAATACATATTGTATGAATTCACGAATTATATCGAACTACTCGTTAAATCCAATTTAAGTCGTATTCAATACTAATCCTATTATTTAATTCTAAATTAAATATATACACTTTTATTGTGCTTTTATAACTTAGATTCCAAATCTAGTTCTATTGGGTCTCAAAGCCCAACCAACATCTAATGTCCGTTTAATTAAAGTCCGATGGGCTTTCTATTGATTTCATTAGGCTTGGGCCTTGGTCAATGTGGGTCAAACCCAATTTCCAAGCCCAATAAGGAATCACCCTCATTTGCCATAAAACAATATCAAGCCCATAAGGCCCAATTAAACATAAAAGCCCATTTATTACATTTGGACTTAAATGGTGTGATTTAGGCCCATTTTGGATCCAATCCAAATGGTCCAAATCTACTTGGCCCAACCAAGCCCATTTATGACCAAATATAATAGTTTTAGGCCCAATTCCAATTTAAGCCCAATTAACTAAATTTTAAAATTCCAAATTTTACAACTTAATTAATTAAAGTGTATGTTCATGATTAATCCTTTAAATCAATATTTCCAAAATATCAAATTAATCTATTAATCATATTTTTATCTTAAATACATGTCCAACATATTATTAAAAAAAAATCAAGTCCCTAATATGTCATCAAGCATTCGGCCAAGGTGAACAATATGGTTCCGATTTCGTTTTCAATCCAATCAAGTCACAAATGATCATCTCCATATTATTTCAAGTCATCCAATGTCTTAAAATTAAAAAATCATCTAGTCCTCATGCTTGCATGTATTCGGCCAAGCCACTTTGGGTTGGAAAAATTAATCCAATATTTTTCCATGAATTGATGATGTATAATTCATTTTAACATACATCTAAGCATATTCAACCAAGCAAACTCATCAAATCATGCTTCAAACAATTTTCCCCAAATAACATCCTAATATATTTGCATGCATTTTTAGGCTCAATGATACCATTGTTGGAAATCTAATAACCATATCCCAAGATCAAAAACCAAGCAAGATATATATAAGAATGAATTAGATTGAAGTAATGGCGGAAACAATACTCACAAATCACCAAATGTGGATGCAATGGATGAAGCAAAATCCTCCTTTGAGCAGTGAAGATTTCGGCCAAGCAGTGAAGAGAAGCTCCAAGCTTGAATTTGATCCTTCCAAGCTCTAAGATGAGTTTCCCATATCACCTTGTATGATCCCTTGATGGTGCTAGCCAAAGATATGTATTAAAGTTCCAAACTTGTACACTTTCTTCACAGTTTCTTAAGAAAATGGAAGAAGAAGGAGAGCCAAAAACAGTTCACTGGTTTCGGTCAAGAGAGGGAGAGAGCAAGATCTGATTTTTTGTTTCAAAAATCAATTTATATTTATGTTATAATTATATTAAATAATAATATAAATATAACACAAGCCATGCAAAGACTTAGAGTGTCTAACACTCAATTTCCATGCATTATCTTTGAGTGCTTTGTACACTATCTTCATGCATTGCATCTTGATTAAAAAATACAAATAATGACAAGTGTCATTGTGGGCCCCACACGTTTCCAAATGAAAGTGGGCCCACGTGCACTCACGCGTTCGGGTTCGATATTTCCGAAATATCGAGCTTACGTCGCGACGTTAATTAAATCGAATTTAAATAAATAATTGCGCCTAGCGAATTTATTATTTACGTCGCTAACGAATTAATTCTAAATTAATTCGTTTGCCCGAATAAAATCTAATTTCAATTTCGCGTCGGAATCGAATTCCGTTTATTATATCGAATATAATAATTTTACGATTAATTCTAAATTAATCGATCTCTCTCTTTATACAGTACTTTATCCAAGATAAAGTCTCTCCGTAATTAATCCAAGATTAATCGAGTTTGAATCATACGTCATCGGTGAATCTTCGGGAAGCGACCCAAGAGACCTCTAGATATGTTGGCAGTAAATCCGGTTGTCGAACTATCCGAACACGTACGTACCAAGTACTACGTTTTTACCGATTTACAAGACAAGGTTAGCTTCTAGCAAAACGCCATGCCTACCCAATTCTCTAGAAATATTCTTACTGGAATATTAGATCTATAACAGGCGTAGTATACCGTAGTATAGTGTATATCGAACCAGTATCGGATGATCACATGCTAGGGCTGGGGCTGGATAAGTGTCTGCCCCGTCCGAAACACATATCGGATGTCAAGCAACCAGTCTCTTTGAATCGGATAATCCTGACCTAGTCATATTATCCCGATGGTTGCAACCATTATAGAGTACTAGTTCTGAATCCCTCGCGATCATCATCTCCATATGTCTGAAGTGATACTTCCATCTTGATATCACATCCAATACACTACGATTCTCGATAAACCCAGAAGAGGTATACACAGAACTCGTTAAAGCCCTGGACCACCAAACCTAAATTTTACCGATTGTCGTAAGTACTAGCGATGCAAATCTCAGGTTAAGATCATATGCACCTACCCTGAAGCGGACTCCCATAGACACGCAGACATACTACCAATGGGATTCCGCGGGGTCTATCCAGAGCGAAGCTGTTTTCCGTACCATCGGTAAAACACAACCTCCTACCGCACTTGCATAAGTATCCTATACTTAAATATATGAGAACTATGCCGTTGTGCCCTCACAACATGCACGAGTGCAGTACTAGTCTATTCCGCATTATCGATGTCCAGTCTCGATAATACTACGACTAGGGATATTTAATGATTAAACCTTTATGGATTGATACTGTCTCATATCATCTCAATCCGGAACTAATCATAGGGACTTTTACCATTTATATATCAAAGTAAATAAATTACAAAACGGTAAAAGGCAATTTCATTACTACATAGTTATTTTGTACAATAATACAATATCATTTACAAAATAGTGACGCTATGGGACATTACTGTCTAACACTATATATATTATAATGATTATAATAGTCCAACTATATATCAAATATAATCCAAATTAATTACCTCAATTACATGATTACTATAATCCATTATAAAATCAATTGTAAACTGAAATTAATTAATTCAAATATATTGATTAATTAATCCAATTATATATAATCAGTATAATACAGTCCAACTGTTTATTAAAACAATTTAATATTAGTCTAACTACATTGAATCTAATGACGAAATAATTTAAATGGCGCGTTTAGCGATATTCAACGAATTTTGCAAATTCAATACTTGCCTCCCACTATTTTCGTCGAGCCTCTAACCCTCTGTGGAGTACTCGGGAAACCGCGTTTCCTAGTGGGCTAGGATCCCGTTAAATAACACACAACCTTGACTTTGGCCAATAAAGCTGTATGCTATTTAACTTAGGTAGATCTCTATGATCAATTGGATCTCATCCAATTCCTAGATCCGGTTAGGTGGACATCCAAGTCCGAAACATATGTATAATGTCAATGTATCCATTACATTTTCCTAACCCTATCCTCCGAATCATCTAGGCCTTGGCTTTGGCCAAAAACAAACCTAATGATTCCAGTTAAGCGGGACCATTGACGAGGAAAGTTTCGTAATCAATGTCATTGGACAAAACGTGATCTTGACTTTGGCCAATAAAAATCACGATTTGGACAAGACACCGATATGCAACAAAACTCTCATGATTCAAGTACATCCTTGATTGACAAAGGCCTTGACTTTGGCCAATAAAAACCAATGCCAACTTCGGATCTTGAACAAGAATCATTCAATGGAAGGATATTTGCTTAATATAAAACGAGGGTTTTTCGCGTGCAAATTGGCTACCAATTTAATTATCTTTGTTAGGTCTCATCATCATACACCCTTAAAAATGCATTCTAAATACATAATAAAGCGAGTATGAATAAAATAATAATGATATGAGGATGGATACTTTACACATTGATCCTAGATCAAATCTCTCCCTTTCTCACTCAAGCTAGCACTTGTACTACTTCTACCCGTTACACTACACTTCTAAAGAAACCTCATATACATAGAGGGGAATAGGTGAGAAGAGAATACAATGATAGGAGATAAGGCTGGACACGCAGGTCCAATTAATAAATCAAATTTATTACAATTTCCAAAATCGCCCACCCGGCTAATATCCATCCGATATACATTATTCAAACATCACAACCATGTATTCATACAAGCATGTTATCAATCAATCAATCAAATTAATTAATCTTGAATATTAGTGATCATCCAATGTTCAAACAAAGATTGATTTTTGTTCGAGTCAAACTCGTTTTGCGAACACGTACTCAAAGTACAATTTCTATGAATTAAATTAAATTACATAATTAAATCCAATTTAATACGTATTTAATTCTAATTCATTATTTAATTCCAAATTAAATGTTACACCTTTATTAACGAACCTTTACGACTTAAATTCCAAATTTAATCGCAACGGGTCTCAAAGCCCGACTAACATCTAATGTTTTATTTAATTAAAGTCCAATGGGCTTTTATTAATTTCTATAGGCGTGGACTTTTGGTCAACTCGGATCAAACCGAACAACCAAAATCCAATCCGGGAGTTACCCCATAAGCCTTTAAATTAATTTTGGCCCATTAGGCCCAATTAAATAATTAAGGTCCATTAAGTCATAATTGGACCTTTTGGATTCGGTTTTGGGCCTAATTGGATCCAACCAATTTTGCCTAAACCCAACTTTGTTACAACAAAGCTCAAAAGCCCAATTACAACCTAACAAGCCCAATTTCCAAAATCAAGCCCAAATTAATTAACTTACAAAATTCCAAATTTCACAATTAATTAACCTAAGTGTAATACACAATCAATTACCCAATTAACATTTCTAAAACATCAATTAGCCTAACTAATCATGCACTTTAACAACCAAATAGTGTCCAACACAATTCAATTAAAATCAAACCCAATTAACATGCTTTCAAGTCTCGGCAATTAGGGGTTTTTCAATTCGATTCGGTTTCAATCCAATTGAATCCACAATCATAATTTACCAAATCAATTCAACTCATCCAATGAATCAAACAACAAAATCACAATGAATTTCATGTTCATTAAGATTCGGCCAAGCCTCTTTAAAAGGAAAAAATGTTCCAAATCAAAATTCAATCCAATTGAACTTCAAAACAACATTAACCAATTGTTTTAAGTCATCCAATGATCAAACAAAACAAAATTACCAAGACATTAGGGTTATGCAATTTTCGGCCAAGCCTTCAATTTGGGGAAAATTGAATCCAATCCAATTTCACGAAATTGATCACACACAATCTCAATTAAACATGTTCTAAGCATACTTAAACATCCAATTCAATTAAAACATGCTCAAACACATTTTACCCAATTTCAAGTTTCATGTTCAACCTAAAGAATTGGGGAAAATTGATCTAATCCAATTTTCTTGAAATTGATCATGCACAACTTCAATTCAACGTCATTCAAGCATACTTCATCAAACAATTCAACCAAATCATGCCTAAATCGAGTTTACCCAAATCAAAGTTTTGACCAAAAATAAGCAAATTGGGGAAATCAATCCAATCAATTTTTTTTATCAAATTGATTACATATAACTCAAATTCAATCAAATATAAGCATTCTCAAAGAATCAATTTATCAGAATCAAGCTAAAATCAAAAAGCCCCAAATTTGCTCAAGAACCCTAATTCGGTTTTCATGCAATCAATAGCTCAAGATACCATTGTAGGAGTTAAATCAAGTCCCAAGATCAACAAATCATGCATAAAAACCGCATATGAACACATCAAAGGAGGTGCGGAATATACTCACATTGAATTTCGGTTTTGATGAATGAAGAACAAGGTGCGATTTTGCCTCCCTCCAAGCTCGGCAATGGCTTCTGGAACTGCATGTTACTGCTCGGCAGTGAGCTGCGCACAGGTGGACTGCTCGGTGTTGGTGGTTGTGGTCTCCTCCATTTTCGGCCATGCATGGACTCCATTGAAGCTCCAAGCTTCAAGCTTCCATGCTCAAAGAATCACTTCCCTATCACCTATGTATCACTCAAGGTGTGCTAGCACTTGATTTTTGCCACAAAATCGTTATCTTGCTTCTCCATTTGCTCGGCAGAAAACAGAACAAGAAGAAGAAGCAAACGGTTTCCAAAACCGTGAAGGAGAGAAGAAGAAAAGGAGGGAGATGAGAGAAACCGTATATTGCCTTGCATGTTGGAGAGAGAGAGGACCGAATAATGATGGTAAAAAGGGAAAAGAAAAAGTAAATATATTATTCATTTATTTTCAAAAAATAAATAAAACATATATATATATTCCAAACCTTTTCATATTCATCTCCTTTACTTTTTACTTTAAGTCACATCACATCACTTTAATAAAGTGACATGTTGTCAAGTCACATCACTCAAAGTGACAATTGATTTGACGCATGATGTGACAAATGATTTGACGCTTGATGTGACTCGCGTGCCGCGCTCGAATTCGAAATGCGAATGCGCTCGCAATCACTCTCGGGCTCGGGTTCGCTAATTCCAAATTAACGAATTTTCCGTCGCGTCGTAATTAAATGATTACGCCTAGCGAAATCACTATTCACGTCGCTAACGAATTAATTCTAAATTAATTCGTTCGCCCGAATTAAAATCTAATTTTAATTCCGCGTCAAAATCCAATTTCGATTAATATATCGAATATATTAATTTATCGATTAATTCCAAATTAATCGTTCTCTCTCTTTAATTAATATTTTATCCCAGATAAAATATCTCCGCAAATAATCCCAGATTAATTTTCTCTCTCATCGAATTAATCCCAGATTAATTCTATCTCTGTCTTCTAATTAATCCCAGATTAATCAAAGTGCGAGTCATACGTCATCGGTGAATCTTCAGGAAGCGACCCATGAGATCTCCGGATATGTTGGCAGTAAATACGATCGTCGGACTGTCCGAACACGTAAGTACCTCGTACTACGTTTATATCGATTTACAAGACAATGTTGGCTTCTAGCAAAGCGCCATGCCTACCCAATTCTCCAGAAATATTCTTACAGGAATATATAGATCTATATCAAGCGTAGTATACCGTAGTATTGTGTATATTGGCCCAGTATCGGATAATCACGTGCTAGGGCTGGGGCTGGATAAGTGTCTACCCCGTCCGAAGCACATATCGGATGTCTGGTAACATAGTCTCTATAATCGGATATACATGACCTGGTCACAATATCCCGATTGGTTGCGCAACACTCAAGAGCACTAGTACCGTATCCTGCGTGACATCAACTCCAATATGACTGAAGTGACACTTCCGTCTTGACATCACACCCAATACTCTACGACTCTCTGATAAACCCAGAAGTGGTGTACTCAGAACTTGTTAAAAGTCCCCTACCACCAAGACCAAAGTCTATCGATTATCGTAAGTATTAGCGATGTAAGTCTTAGGTTAAGACCATACACACCTACCTTGATTTCGGCCTCCCATAGACACATAGTCATAATACCAATGGGATTCCGATGGGTCTATCCAGAGCGAAGCTGTTTCCCGTACCATCGGTGAAACACGACCTCCTATCGCACTTGCATAAGTATCCAATACTTATATATATGAGAACTATGTCGTTGTGCCCTCACAACGCACACAAGTGCAATACTAGCCTATTCCGCATTATCGATGTCCAGTCTCGATAATACTACGGCTAGGGATATTTAATGATTAATCCTTCGTGGACTGATACTGTCTCATATCATCTCAATCCAGGAACTAATCATAGGGACCTCTCTTCATTTATATATCTATGGTGATCTAATCAAAAATGATGAGAGTGCAATTTCCTTATTACATAGTTAATTTGCTACAACAACACAATGATCTGTGCAAATAGTGACGCTATGGGTCATATTATCCAACAAGTGTGGTACATAAAATATATGTATTGGTGTGCAGAATCTGCTATGAGCAGGATAATGACTTCAGATTGAGAATTATATGTGAATAGGAAACGGGACTAAAGTCGTTGTTTTAACCGTAGATACCTAAGTTTAGGAACTACCTTCGGGTGTGTACCTAAATTGGAAACTGTTATAATGTAACTAGTTTCACTAGAAACATTATCTCTATATCAGTGTTTGACCCGCTGCGGGTGAACCATTATATTCTAGAACACTAAAGTGTTTTATTATATAAAGATGATATTGAGATAAACACATTAATGTGAATGACAAAATTTATATTTTGAATATAAATAAATCTCAAACATATAACATGAAAACAAGTAGCTCAAACTGATTTGATCAGATGAGACTTATTTGTGGCAGTGTTGTCTAGGACACATTAAACAAGAATCGTATATCCACACTTTCGAAGAGTGGGTACTAGGACTAATTTGATTCTATTCAAATAAAGTCTACGAATATTTTTTTATGGGCAAAGTTCCTAAAACAAATTTACTTGGTAAAAGTGTAAATGCCACCGATCTGTTAGCCCTAGTTCATAGTGAAGCAAGTGGGCCCATGTCTAGCTAGGCTAGAGGTGGATATGAATATTTCGTGACCTTTATGGATGTGGCATCGCGTAATGGTTATGTGTTTCTTTTGAAACCTAAATCGGAAACTTTTACAGTTTCGACACGAAATAGACAAATGATCGGCTAAAGTATTAAACCGTCACGGTAAGACCGTAATGGAAAACACTTAAGCAATAAGTTTCTCACATACTTGAAAGAGTATAGTATTCTTTCAATAAGGACTCCTCCCGAAACACGTCAACCTGACGGTGTGTCCAAACTGAGTAACCGAATTTTGTTAGACATGATAAGGTTAATCATGAGTCGCTCTGAGCTACCATTTCCTTCAACGGATAAGCATTAACAGTGCAGAACATATTTAGAATAAGGTTCCATTAAAATCTGTTTGACAGACTTCATATTAGATATGAACAGGAAAGAAACCGGGTTTCTCATTCCTGATGATTTGGGATGCTAGGCATACGTTTGAATGATACCAAACTAAAACCCAAATTGGATAAGTGCAAAATTGTAGGTTATCCAAGGGATACCAAAGTATAGTACTTATACATCTCACAAGAGAACAATTTTATTGTTGCTCACCATGTGATTTTCCTAAAAGGAATACCGATATGCAGTGGTAAGTGGGAGGATAGTAAAACTCGATGAAAATCGGAGTAATACTATTCAAGGCACAGATTCCTAATGGAACACAAATAGTTCATCAATGATGAAACTATATCATTAATCTTCGAATACACAAAAACCGCATAAGTCGGAGAGAATCAGAAAACAACCTGGGGTATGGGTTTCTGATCTCACCTCGAAAAGATGTCAATCTTTTGAGGAATACCAACTGACAACGTATGAGGAAGTGATACAAGGTATCGACTCCCTATTATGGAAAAGTGCCATGATGTCCCAAATGGATCCCATGTATATCAACCAAGTTTGGATACTAGTTGATGTACCGCAAGGCATTGTGCCTATTGGTACTATATTAAGTCTTCAAGGAAGACATACATGGATGGCAACATACCAACGTATAAAGCTAGGCTTTTAACGGAAAGGTATCGTTATCAACATTATGTTGATTACGATTCAACCTTTTATCTGTTGCCATGGTAAATCCATTTGGATAATGCTTGCTAAAGCTGCATGTTTCATTTATGAAATATGTCAGCTGAACGGGAAAATCGCTATCCTGAAAAGGAAACCATTTGGAGGATGTTTCCAACATCCTGTCGGTTTTGTCGTACTTAAACTAGCAAACAAGGTTTGCAGGTTATTCGATCCATGTTTGGATTGAAGCAATCATTAGGTTCTTGGAATTATCGTTTTGATGTAATGATAATAGTTTATGATTTAATTCAAAACAAAATGATTCTTGTGTATATAAGGAGGTTAGTGGGAGCTCACAGACAATATGTCCTATAAATAATGATAATATATCATTTCTTGGAAATGATATTCCCATAATAACAATCGGCGAAAGCTTGGCTTTCATAGAAAACTCTCTGAGAAATCATACATTGAAAAATGTACGCAACCTGGTGTCTCATACGCTTTGAGCATATAGATTCACAAACAGGCCAATCCAAGTGATAGTCACTGGATTGATGTTAAGAACATCCGTTAGTATCTTAGAGAACTAAGGATGCTATCTTAAACTATGGAGAATGAGAACTTGAAGTGACTGGGTTCACTGTTGCAAGTTCCCAAACCGATAAAAATGACTAAAAGTCGCAAACAGTACTATACAGTTTGAATAACAGAACAGTGAGCTGGAAATCTTCCAAGCAAGACACTGCTACCAAATAAACAACAAATGCGGGTTATTGCTGCAGCTGAGGCAGCAATTGAAGCCATTTAGGTCGATAATAAATCTAATTAGATTAGATATAATTTTGTTAGCAGCTGAGCTAGGCTACAGCACAGGCAAAAGAATTAATGGTCTCATCAACGATCCATATATATACTTCGATATTCATCTGATTCGTTCGGATCACACACTGTGGCAATGTAATGATCGAATAAATCACATAAGATGATAATCATGCAAATCTGCTGACGAAAGCCTTTTCTCAGTAGTTGAGCGAACCGTACATAGTTTGGGTGTTAGACACTCGAGTGACTGTCTATAGGCCAAGTGGAAGATTGTTGGACAATTATGACCCATAATGTCACTATTTGTACAGATCATAATGTTGTTGTACAAATTAACTATGTGACAAAGGAGATTGCTCTCTTATCATTTGTGATTAGATCACCAAGATGTATAAATGATAGGAGGTCCTCATTATTTGTTCCTGGATTGAGAATGATATAAGATAGTATCAGTCCACGAAGGATAAATCATTAAATATCCCTGGTCAGAGTATTATCGAGATCGAACATTGATAAATACGTAAATGACTAGTATTACACTTGTGCGCATTGTGAGGGCACAACGACATAGTTCTCATATATTTGGGTGTAGGATACTCATGCAAGTGTAATAGGAGGTTGTGTTTTTCCGATGGTACGAGAAACAACTTCGCTCTGGATAGACCCCTTCGGAATTCCATTGGTAGTATGACTATGTGTCTATGGAAGTCTGAAATCAGGGTAGGTGTATTTGGTCTTAACCTGAGACTTGCACCGCTAATACTTGCGACAATCAATATACTTTGGTTTTGGTCATCCAGGGATTTTACAGGTTCTGTTTACGCCTCTGCTGGGTATATTGAGAATCGTAGTGTGTTGGGTGTGATGTCAAGATGAAAGTATCACTCCAGTCATATGGAGATGATGGTCACGTAGGATACGGTACTGGTTCTCTTATGTACTGCAGTCATTGCGATAAAATGACAAGGTCATGTTTATCCGATTATAGAGACTAGTTACCATAGATCCAATATGTGCTTCGTACGGGGCAGACACAATTCCAGCCCCAGACCTAGCACGTGATCATCTGATACTGGATCGAAATACGCAATACTACGTATACTACGCCTGATATAGATCGTTATTATTCCTGTAAGGATATTTCTGGAGATTGGGTAGGCATGGCGCTTTGCTAGAAGCCAACATTGTCTTGTAAATCGGTATAAACGTAGTACTTGGTACTTACGTGTACGGATAGTCTGACGACCGCATTTACTGCCAATATATATGGGGATCTCATGGGTCGCTTCCCGAAGATTCACCGATGACGTATGACTCACACTTTAATTTATCTAGGATTAATTAGATGAGAGAGAAAATTAATCTGGGATTAATTACAGAGATATTTTATCTGGGATAAAATATCTATTAAAGAGAGAAAAACGATTAATTTGGAATTAATCGATAAATTAATATATTCGATATATTAAACGAAATTGGATTTCGACGTGAAATTGAAATTAGATTTCAATTCGGGCGAATGAATTAATTTAGAATTAATTCGTTAGCGATATGAATAGTAATTATGCTAGCATGATTATTTAATTAAATTAGATTTAATTACGACGCAAAGGAAAATTCGTTAATTTGGAATTAGTAACCCGAGCCCGGGAGTGTTTGCGAGCGCATTCGCATTTCGAATTCGAGTGCGGCACACAAATCACATCAAACGTCAAATCATTAGTCACATCAAGCGTTAAATCACATGTCACTTTGAGTGATGTGACTTGATGGAAGTGGTTGGAAAGCTTTTGAAAGCTTAATTGACATTCAATATTTTTTAAATGTTTGGTATATGTTTTTGATTTTGGAAATCAATTAATACTACAACACATTCTCTTTTCTCTTCCTCTCAAATAGGCCCATGTGGCTGTTTTTTGCTTCTGTTTTCTGCCCAGAAAACCGTGAGCAAGGAGAAGGAATTTGATGATTTTGTGGCAAAATCGGAAGTGCTAGCACACATCGGAGTCTTGCGAAGGTGATAGGGAAACCCACCTGTGAGCTTGGGATCATTTGACGAAGCTTGGAGCTTGATTTTTGTGGCAAAAATCAAGAGAGCTAGCACTCAAAGAGACATACGAAGGTGATAGGGAAACCCACCCGTGTGCTTGGAATCATCTCACAAAGCTTGGAGCTTTCTTGGAGGAAGATTGAAGCCGAAAATGTTGACTGCAAAATGCTCACTGCCGAATGCACCAAGGAGGCAGAAAATGATTTTTGTTGTCCACCGCGTCGCTCAACCGATCGATGTAAGTATTCCGCAACTTCATCACATGTATTCACATGTATTTCATTGCTTGTTATTCGATCCTTGGGACCGTAGAACTCCAACAGTGCTAGCATCTTTGATTTTGAGGGAAAATCATGAAGAAAATGAGCCCTAGGCTCACGGTATTGGGAGAGAAAATGAGGCCAATTTTCGGCCAATGAGATAAAATGAGAGAGAGAGAGAGAGTTAGTGTGTTTTGTGGTAATTATTTTCTAAAAACATATACCAAAAGTCCTTCCAAAATTTGGTAAAAGCTTTTCCAAAAAGCAAAAACCAATTTTGGAGGCAAAATGGCATTTATTGCCCACACCACCACCATCATGAATAGTGACTGGTTGTCAATCACCAAAAGGTGACTTGACATCCATCACTAAATTGACAGGTGATGTGACGTGTGATGTGACTTGTGGGCTGCACTTAAATTCAAAATGCGAGTGGGCCCGCAAACACTCCCGAGCTTGGGTTCGCTAATTCTGAATTAACGAATTTTCTGTTGCGACGTAATTAAATCAAATTTAATTAAATAATTATGCCTAGCAAAATTTCTATTCACGTCGCTCGCGAATTAATTCTAAATCATTTCGTTAGCCCGAATTAAAATCCAATTTTAATCCGCGTCGAAATCTAATTCGTTTAATATCTATAATATATCGAATATATTATTTTCTGATTAATTCCAAATTAATCGTTCTCTCTCTTCAAATAGTATTTTATCCCAGATAAAATATCTTCATAATTAATCCTAGATTAATTTTCTCTCTCTACTAATTAATCCCAGATTAATTATGTGCGAGTCATACGTCATCGTTGAATCTTTGGGAAGCGACCCATGAGATCCCTGGATATGTTGGCAGTAAATTCGGTCGTCGGACTATCCGAACACTTACGTACCTAGTACTACATTTTTACCGATTTACAAGACATGGTGGCTTCTAGCAAAGCACCGTGCCTACCCAATTCTCCAGAAATATTCTTAAAGGAATATATAATCTGTATCAGGCGTAGTATGTAGTATGTGTATTGCGATCCAGTATCAAATTTCACGTGCTAGGCCTGAGGCTGGAATTGTGTCT
>SKCR01048545.1:0-46832 GCA_019454045.1 Zanthoxylum bungeanum
TACTAACTATGTTGTTAAAGGCGTCGCCTAACCGACGGGCGGGCTTTTTCAAATAGCCGTTTGGGCAGGTATAGATATTTTAAGTTATGACTCCTTATATATTAAATAAAATTTTGGGCGGCTATAGCTGGCGCGCTTAGGTATTTTAAGTTATGATTCTTTATATATTAGATAAAATTATACATGTTTGACTAGTAAATCCATTCTATGATCGGTCAAAGGCAGCGCTTAGGCAGCGTTTGATTTGGTTGAACTATCAAAACTCTCTGCCCCGCCTACCGCCTTTGAAATCATAGAGTATAAAAGCATCCACTTTGGAAAAGCCTCAAGCCAACGTGATTTAAATGGCTTCATTCTGAAGACTCGCTCTCTCATGGTATGGTATATATATTGGCTTTGAGTTCTCCCTCAAAAAGCTAGAACAACTCTGTTCTTTATAGAAACTAAATACACAAATAATTATTAGGATTACATAATCATATCTCAATGATTATATAATAATATCTTAGAGATATGTAGAATCATAATCATATTGATTATGATTATGATTATGATTCTAACAATATGTTAGGGATTCTAACAACTTATATAGCCCAATTACCTTTCTAACCATGTGATGTGGGACTTTCATGCCGCCTAATTCATTTCAGCCTCCATATCTTTGGATGATTATGATTCTAACAATATCTTAGGGATTCTAACAGCTTATATAGCCCAATTACCTTTCTAACCATGTGATGTGGGACTTTCATGCCGCCTAATTCATTTTGGCCTCCATATCTTTGGATGATTATGATTCTAACAATATCTTAGGGATTCTAACAGCTTATATAGCCCAATAACCTTTCTAACCATGTGATGTGGATGCTGCCTAATTCATTTTGGCCTCCATGTCTTAGGATATGATTCTTGGCATGACAAGATAAATATAGGATAAGGAGTAGGTACTGCCCTTTCTGAATGGATTCTAATTATTACCATTATTGGTATGTTTACTTTTTCCTTTATAAAACATTGAGGTTACGGTGTAGCATAAAGTATTGATAAGCTTGAATGTTTACACTACAACTTCCATGTATGTCTTTGGTTTAACATACAAGTCGTAAGATATTTTTGTCTTTTTATTATCACCATAATCAGTTGTTTTAGATCTTCATTTGCATTGTAGATTATATAGGGCATAATGTGTGATGGGTAGTACTAGTATTTTTATTCGCTAATCATTTTATAAGCATTCCAACTAAGTCTTTTAATCTGCTATTTGGGTTTGGCTGTAAATTTTCAAGTCTTGATTTAAATTATTTTGTGTAAAGATGTTTCTACTTTTTCGGTCTAGTGTATGATTTCTTTACCCATGATCATACATGTACTTTAAAAAAGAAAATCAACTCAAACTATTAACCTTTTTTTTCCAATCGTGTCTCCAGTTTAGAACTTGGGGCATAGGAAGGTTGAAATATTTCTGAGTATCAAAAGAATAAAGGGGAAAAAATGAACCCTTAAGAGGTTTCCCATTCATGACTATTTTAATCTCATTTTTAATGTACTTCATATTTTAACTTTCGCTTTCTCTCTGTCAGTGACATTCTGGTATGTTTATTTATAATCATCGATCATATTCCATGAAATTATTAATCCCTCAGCAGTTTTCCTTGTTCTCCCTCTTTCTCTCTCTGTCTGCCTTCTATTTTTCTCCTCTCAAGTGCTCATCTCTCCTCTTTAATCAAGCATTTCGGTGCAACAATTTGTGTTCCTAGTCTTTTCAAAGAAGAATCTTTTTGCTTTGCTTTTCTTTATCTCTGTATGAGTATCTTTAAGACTTTTGTTATCACTGTTTCACCTGTCCAAGTGTTTAAGAGATGCATCCTTTGCTGGTTTGTTGAGCTTGCTAATCAAGTTTAGACTCATTATTATCAGATTACACTATCAGGCTATGATATATGTGAAAAGCTCAGGAGTTGGTGGATGCAGACCTCTGTAAATAATGCAATGGGACTGATAAGATTAGTGCTTCCATGTCTTTTATGCTGGGAAATTTGGAAAGAACAGGATAAACGACTATCTGAAGGTAGTAGCTTTAACTTACACAGAATTATAAGTCACATAAATGCTTGAGTCAAAGAAACTAGTAATTTTAATTTTCTTTTCTGAGCGATTGTTCTTTTCAGCTATAGTAATCGGTTATTGTGGAAAACATAATGGCATTCCAAAACTGTCCGATTTCATGCCGATTGAAGTTATTTCTCTTTGCAAATGATGTGGGCAATACAAGCATCTAGGCTAATGAGTGCTCAACAGTCTATTAATGGTTTTGATATAAGGGTTTATGCAACTTTTCCAATTAGATTTTATTAAGCTTTGAAGATTAATTCTCTTGTAAATGAACTATGACTCTGAAGAGAGTATAATTTGGCTTTTGACATAAACTGAAAAATACTCACAACACCACTTAACTGTATGTATGCAGGCACATTCATGAATTTAGTGTAAGAATAAGTAATTTAATAGTCAAATGTGGTAGACAGGGCAGTACAATTATGATTCAGCATCTCCATATAAGGATACTGATCGTAGAAAGTTGCTGAAGGTTGCTTGGTTATGTTTGATGAATACAAGGCATTAGTTGAAGGTCTATGAGGACAAAGGAAGTTTGATATTTATGCACATGTGATAGGAAAACTGTATGGCTTTTGGATGTAGATGGCGCTTGATGATGCAGATTTGCCAATAAAACCAGCGACCTTTATAGATTTGTTATACTGTTTAAGTGTTATATTTGGCATGAACTAGTTTTGTATCAATAATTGTTAGTGTTGAGAGTCTCGCATGTCCGCACTGATCCTTTTGACCCATCTCAGTTCTAGAAATAGGTTATTATAACATTGAGAATAGGGGATGGTCAGTCTGGCCCCTTGCTTATATACGATGAACTTGCCTACTCAAATGGGTATTATGCCTTTGCATGCTTATTATTTCTTGTTGAGCTTGTTTCCACTTTACCATTGATAATTTAATTTAATGCCTAAAGGGATACTTCAAGTTGAGGTTGCCTGTGATGAGCATGTTTAAGACTAATTTATCAGAGATGAATTCTTCAGCCTGTTTAAGGGCTCACTTTGAGTTGTTATTAGATGCAAATTGCATTTATTTAATTCTTGCCTGCAAATACGAGGTCTTTGCCCCATTTTTTTTTTTTAAAAAAAAACTCTCTTGCAGTTTGGGCTCTTTTGAACTAAATCCGCTGCTACACTTAATTCTGATTTTATATCTATGAATAAATTTGTGAAACCTCTGAGCTGTTTGGTGGTCAAAGAAGTAGTTTCCCTTTTATTACAGTGGTTGTGGTCGTGTATATCCGAGTAGCTAATTTCAGATTTCGATATAGTATAATTTTCGAGAAACAAAAAGTTTCCATATAGTAGTCTAGAAATGCAAACTGATATGTAGTAAATTTCTAATACGGTGGAATGACAGGAAAAATATGCTTTTACTGGATAAAACTGTTCTCCTCCTCATCTTGTGTTCTTATACATATTTCTTGTCCATCATGTTTCTAAGCAACTTCAACTTTTTACTTATCGTGAAGAAAATTGTTTTTTAATTTTTGTGACAAAAATCGTTCATTGTATTACAGAACAGTTTTTTAGAGAGAATAATGGTGCTTCCGAGGGAGGGAGGTTGGAGAACTCAAGTGACCAACCGGTGCTGCTCAATCAAGAAAGTGAACATTCTAACAAAGCATGTCTGGAGCATGGGATTTGCTCCCATGAGGTTCTTAAGGATGTGGAAGATACTCATTCCAATATGGTTAATAATAAAATGATGAAAAAGGTATCTTTTGTTATTATTATTAGTTTTATAATTATCATTGTTGTTATATATGTGTTTATCTATGTGTCTGAGCTATTGGCTTAATATATGTTTGGGATTGAGGTGCTGTGGCTTTTAATCCGTAGTTGCGGAAATGGGGTCATTAGCATTCAAAAATAAGTGTGTAGGTGATTGGTAAACAGTAGCTACCTATTAAAACTAGGTTAGTGGGTTACCAAACACTTATATCACTATGCTTCCAAAATTGAGCAGAAGTACAACAAAACAAGTATACTCATAATCTAGCAGCTTTCCTAGTTGCACCTTTATCTATGTTCAGATCATTGCACATTAGGATGGAGAGTGAACAGTCTTGGCAATTTTTCAACTATTTATATGAGTTCCTGATGATGTTTAATGATAAGAGAAGTATGTTGATAAATCTCTTTTTCCAAGATATGTTTCTATTAGCATTTTTTGTTATTTTTATTTGTCTTGTAAATTGTATATTTTTTAAAAAATAAAGCAGTGAAGTTCGAGAATCATTATTACAATTTACAACAACAAAACACAATTATATTCATTTTTTGAAAGAACTAATGCAACTGTGCAATTTCAATTTTTGCCATCATTCAATTTGTGTTTCCTGATATAGGCGTCTTTTAAACTTTCATGGAGGTGCAAAGGGGAAAATAGTGATCAGCACAAGCATGACATTGTCTACTTTGAAAGAGGAAACATAACAACTGCAGAACGTAGCAGTAATCAGGTATTCACTATGCCGTTTACATGTGATTTTGCAGATACTTTTAGGTGATACTTTTGGCATGGGATACTGATATATTTGTTGTGTTTTTTTTTTTTTTTTGGTAATTGTTTCATACTTTTATAAGTTCTCTAATTCTGAATTTCTGCATCCATTGCCTAATTTAAAGTTCTTTTCATTTCAGATTTCTCTGAAATGGGAGTCGCCCCCAAAGACTGTGGTTATTTTGACGAAACCAAATTCAAATTCTGTTCAAATTTTATGTGCACAAATGGTCAGGTGTTGATCAAACGATATTGGTGTTTGCAATTCACAGTGCAAGCAATACTTTCATTGTGCCTTTTCAAACTGTGGATTTTGATTGAGCAGTAACGCATGTCGCATAATGCTTCGATTTTCATTTTTCTCTTTTATGATAAAGTTAGTATTGAAGAAGTAGGTTTACTGTCTAGTGATGCATATCAAGAACTGCTGGACATAGAGTAATAGGAGTCTTCTATTGCAGTTTTTTCTTTAAGGACTTTTGGATGCCTAGCTGTACTTAAATTCTTGAGAATTTGAAGAAAATGAACGACTTGTCTGGAAATTTGCTTTGGAACAGTTATCTCTCACATTGGCTTACTGTGTTATGTAAATGTCATGTTGCTTAGTATCTTCAAAACACATATTCATATGAATGATACATCCATATAATTTATTCACATATTTATTTTATCTGATTTTCAGCTGCTAGGATAGTGTATTTTGGTACCATTAATGTTGTTGGTTGCATGGTACTTGAAAAGAAAAATACTGGAACATATATTCTGGTTATCTTATCCTTGATTTTCTGTTTACAGATGGTTAAGAGAGCAGAAAAAGTTGAACATCTTTGTAGAGCCAAGAGTGAGAGTTGAACTTCTAACAGAGTCATCTTATTTCAGCTTTGTTCAAACATGGAAAGATGGTAAGTAGTGGGACATTTATACTTGTCTGACATTTAACAAGATGTTATTAACTATGCTATTAAAGGCGCTGCCTAAGCGGCGCTTGTGCGATTTTTTCAAACAGCCGAGTATTGTAACTTATAATTCCATATATATTAGACAAAATCCTGCATGTTTGACTAGTCAACCTGCCTTTGACCAGTGCTTGGGGAGCTTATGCAGCACTTGGGTGGGTTGAACTACTAAAACGCCTTGCCCCACCTAATGCCTTTGACAGCATAGGTTATTAATTCATTACCTCTTAAAACCTTTGTGATCCGAAATAACATTTGAGAAATAAGATCATATATATGACAAGACATTGTCATCATTTTTTATAAGCACGCCTCTATGTCATCCATCAAATAGGGCTAACTGTTAACTGTGTGAGTTTCGGACTAACCTGCATAAATCAAATATTGCACTGTAATTAGCCTGATCAACTAAATGGTCATGTTGACTTGCTTATAAGCCAAACTATAATAACATATCATAATCAATAAATTTTCAATTGTTTGTTTTAAATTTCAGACTAACTGTTTGGGCTTTCATGCCTAAAATGTGGGCTGAAGATGGACCCAAGTTAGCCTCGTGCCGGTGCCAAGCTGTCATAATTCAAATAAGGCACATGTTGTTCCCAGGCCAATCTAACCCAGTTCATATCATTACCATAAGGGATATAATTAACAACTGGCTGAAACAGATTCTGGGGGAAAACTATTGCTAAAATGATAAAAAAGGGTGGCCCAGGGCACGGGGCTTCCCACATTGTGGGCTTTGGGGAGAATGTGACTACTTTTTTGGTCATTTAATCTTGTGGTGGTAGGTAACAAGTCTTCGTGTCTGGATATTGTATATCTCTTTAGCCAATTGATGTCCTCCTAAGATAATTTTCAATTCCATCCCTTTTCTCCGTATGGCCCAATCCACTTGGCTTTACCTATCCCATGGTGCTTACCTAATCCATAGTACTCCTAAGATCAATGATTTTTTTTGCGTAAATTGATTTAACAGTGGTTCCTGTTGCGATATTTTCTATCGTACCGCAAGTGTACGGTGTCAAGTTTTAGTAAATGATGAATATAAGTGTCGAACCCACAGGGATTAAAATCTAAATTACACTAAGTACTATAATTATTAACCTTAACTTTATTTAGACACAAAACTTTAATTTGATTAAATTGGAAAAGTAAAAACAAAGATAAATAAGAACTTAAATGAATTTTAATGTAGTATCAGTGAGAAGATGAATTCTAGAGTCTGATTTCACCTAAATTTCCACTATGTATTTACGATGCCAATTAACTATTATTCAAAATCTACGTTTATAAGCCAAGAATCATAGATTTATCCACCCTCTCCCGAGCAATAGTGAAAATATTGTTAATTATCAAATTCAATTTCCCTTATAAAAATCCAATGATTAACAATTTATTAAGCCCTGTGATTTTGTATTAACATCTTTCAAGGAGTTATAGATTCTCCCGAACTCTATAAACTTCTTAAATTATATTTCCCAATTCCTACTCAAAATGCCCTCTCCCGAGTGAAAGATTTCAAACAAAACATCATCATATTTATGGCCAACTAATACGAAGCATTAAACACAGGAAAACATAAATAAACTGAATGAAAACTGAATAAAAGTATTCAGCAGTTAATACAGTCTCAAGCATTAGACTACATCAAACTCTAGAACATGGCTGAATTAAAACACAACAGCAATTGTATCCAAAACATAATGATAAATAGAAGAATCTGAAGAAGAAAATAAGAGAATGAAACCCGAATCAAATTCCTTATGTGTCCGGACTTCACCGCCTTGTCTCCTTCCTTCTGCTTTGATCTCTCCTTTTGGATGTATTAATTTTTGTGTTTAGAACTTTGTTGCTGTGTCTAAAACGGCCTCCTCTAGGGTTTGGACGTGATGTTTAATTTATAGGAAAACCCCAGAGTCCTTCTGCGCATCTTGCAGAAACCCTAATATGTCTCTATGGAACGTCCTTGGCGCCAAATCCCCTGGAATTTGTATGGAATGTCCTTGGCGCCGCAGCGCCAGAAGGTTGGCGCCGCGGCGCCAGCCTTGACTTCAGGATGACTTGGTTCATTTCATTTCGTTTCCGCTTGCCTCGCGTGCTTCAGTCGCATCCATAAGCTCTCAAAACCCGTATAATAGTCCAGAGTCCACTCTTTTAATGCTTCCTATTAACAAAACACCAAACAACTCCAAAATACATTAAATTGCATGGAATCTAACAAAATAATAAGCTCAAGATGCTAGAATAAGTGTATATTATTCACACTTATCAGTTCCCGTCATATTTATTGTTTGCTAGGCTAGGGCTAGCATGCAATGATTATATTCCTTCCTTTGTCAATGCATGTCAACATACAATGTGGAAATTTTCAATCAAGCACTGTAATCATACATTCACCTACCCCAATAATTGCTTACGATTTTGTCACTGACTAGTTGATCAAAATGGTTTTTCAGAAGAAGAAATTCAGCTCCTACACACAAAAGTTGACCTTGTGGTGACTCTTGGTGGAGATGGAACTGTCCTTTGGGTAAGTGCACTTAATCTTACAGAACCTGTATTTGAGATGACACGAGATGGTGAGTATGATTTAGAACATTATAAAATCAATTGGATGGTATATTTTGGTGTGATCAGTGCTACAATCAAATTGTCTTTAGATTTGTTTGTATCTGCAACATTTTCTATAGTTATATCTGTTCATGTTATTGGCTCGTTGTATCAGAAGAGTGAACAAGCAAGGACTTTACCACATTGGCACCAAAATTTCAGTGTGGATGTTTTTGTTGACTACTATAGCTATTTCAGCTTATTCATCCACTTACCATGCATTTGTTGTGGTTCCCTTGCATCTGGTAGACTGCTAATTGTGTTAGTATGTTGGAGCAATTTATAGCACGTTTGTTCATCTTGCTTTTGGCAAAGTGGAAGTTGGTCCATTCATCTAATATCCTCTGCCTCAATTACTTTACCAAGGATTGAATGTAAATTCAACTTGAGCTTGTGTGTTGAAGTTTTAAACCAGAAACCTCTCGTAAAAATTTGTCTTTTTTTTTTTTTTTTTTGGCATATACCTTAAGAAGATCTTAATGTCTACTTGTTTCGCAGGCATCATCAATATTCAAAGGACCAGTTCCTCCTATTGTCCCATTTTCTTTAGGGTCTTTGGGCTTCATGACTCCATTTCGTATCCTCTATCTTTAAAGTAATTTCTTTACTTGAAAATCAATTTGGATTATTAAATTACCAGCTGGAAGAATTGGCCTTCCCTTGGAGGTTTTAGTTTTGAATGATGATACTGATTACCTTTCCCATTGCTTCCTATAAAGTGTTCTTTAACATTTTTTTAGATAGTGAACACTACAGAGATTATCTTGATTCCGTTTTAAGGGGTCCCATTAGCATAACATTACGAAATCGGTTGCAATGTCGTGTTATCAGAGATACGGCTAAAAATGAAATTGAAACTGAAGATCCTATACTTGTTTTGAATGAGGTTACAATCGACCGTGGAATATCCTCATTTCTCACAAATTTGGAGTGCTATTGTGACAACTCCTTTGTCACACGTGTGCAAGGGGATGGATTGATTTTATCAACAACATCCGGTAGCACTGCATATTCATTAGCAGCTGGAGGATCAATGGTCCATCCACAGGTATATTCCTCCTTGTTATTGGAGCATACATTGCAATGTTAGATAACTTTAAATCAGGACACATGGATTCATCTTTAACATTCATTAGAATATAAACAATCTGTGCAAAGGGCTTTTAATTTTGACCGTTTTATAATTGTTACAAATGATTCTCTGATTTTAGTTGCAATACGACATCCTGTTTATAAGAACAAAAAATATATTTAGGTGCATTGTTGTAACGCAGGTTCCTGGCATCCTTTTCACACCAATTTGTCCACATTCGTTATCCTTTCGGCCGTTAATACTACCTGAGGATGTGACACTTCGAGTGCAAATTCCTTTCAATAGCCGAAGCTCTGCGTGGGCATCATTTGATGGCAAGGACAGGAAACAGTTAGCACCTGGTGATGCGCTTGTCTGCAGCATGGCACCTTGGCCTGTCCCTACAGCATGCCAAGTTGACTCAACTGACGACTTCTTCCGCAGCATCCATGATGGTCTCCACTGGAATCTGAGAAAGAGTCAGTCATCGTTTGATGCCTCTTGAGAAATATAATTAATTTTCATCTTTGAGTTCTCTCAAAGTAGAGAGAACAATTCTAGGGGAATCGACTCGTATGGTTCTGATACTTGTTATTGTTATTATAGCTGTGGGGGAAGTATGGAAATGGTGTAATTTGTTTCCTCGCCCAGGAGAAAAGCATCCTTCTGTAGTTAATTACTCCGCGGATGATCTTGAAAATTATAGGTGATTAAAGAGTCTAGATGAATGCTAGTCCCTTTTTACTAGGAAAATTGTATTACTGGAAAAACCGACAAAATGAGTACATATAAGAATACCCAACTATTAAATGTGAAGTTCATATTAGTTGCCTTTCATCAGCTTCACTCTTTCTTTCTCCTCTCAGGTCTCTATAACTTTTAGCAGGTTGTTCTGTGTTTTGATGATTTGAAGGAGGACGTGTAAAAACATTCACCAAACCGTTGCTGATCAGAAGATCGGAACCAGGACGACAAAAAGTGAGTTGGTCCCTCAGCCGCAGCAGCAGTCCAGAATCAGCATCTCTGAAAGGTAACATTCATTCATTCACTAAATCAGAACCTTGCTATGAACATTTCATTGCGTGTTATACTACATACCGTATAAAATACGATACCTGGTCAATGATAATATTTCATTCATCTACATTATGTTTGCACACACACCGTCTAAACACAAAATTTGGGTATAGACTTTGTTGTATTGTCCAAGGCAAATGCCATTTTCTTCTGCATAATTTTCACATTCAAGTTTGGGAGTTTCAAGGGAAAGTTTACTTGCGATTTAAGAGTCAAAACAAGCAAAATAACTTGTTAATCTTGTGTCTCACAAATGGTCTCGAACCAAAATTTTATGTCATATTTATATCTACCCCAAAAAAAAAAAAAAAAGAAGAAAAGAAAAACACTAAAAGTCAAATTTGTTCGTCTTTCAGTGATTTTGTGTTTTTTTTATGCCACTTTCAAGAACATTTAGATTTTTTCATTTTTTTAATGGGTTAAAAAAGATTCACGATTAAAAATTAGTATATTAATTTTTGGGGTTTGAGGGACAATTTGGTCCTCCAATTTTTATGATATATTACAATTTTTTAAAAATATTATGAGTGCGCAGTTTTTTTTACCCCTGTAACCTCAGCATAATGTCTTAATTTCAATAACGGTGGTGATGAAAATGTAGTAAAATATACGGTTTTATAAAAGAAACAAGAATAAAGTGTTATACGTTACGCCTAAATACTCTTCATACATCTAATTGTTATTTCGCTGAATTACTCGAACGATAATAAACAAAAAGTACCGATTTAATAATATTCGTTCACTAACCTATGAATATAGCTTTTGGGGTGGAGTGCATGATGTCTATCACACGAAATTATACATATTTTATTAGTTTTGAGCTCGTAATATCTTGCTTTCAAAGCAATAATTAAGTCAACTAACCATTTTTTTTTTTTTTTTTGGAAATAATGAATTTACTACTTAGATGCTTTAGCTCATTTGGTCACCTAGCGTATACAATACACCATATTAAAATTACATAATTAATCTGAGATTAGAGCAGTAGTTTAATATTGGAAACGGGCATTTCATTCGGCCTTAATCAAATTTAGCTACAATAAAAGATGTTAATGGAATTGTTTAAGTGCTGAAGGAAGGTTGGGGTCTTTATAGACATGTTGAAGTTTGGGTATAATGTCAAGACCACACTCCAAGCATGTCATGTTGTTAAACTAGTATCGATAACTGCATGTTGGTATTCTATATACTTGGTATCTAGTAAAGCAAGCCTGACAGTAATTGGTAATCCTCTTCCCCCGTGAAGGGCAAGGATAAGTCGAATTGTGCCAAGATAGAGATAGATATAACCATCTCTTTTCCACTTAACTCTCTAAGAATGTCAAAAAGTGTTATATTGTTAAGATGATGTTGCTTGTAGAGCACATTGGTCCAATCTAGAGGACTGGACATATTCTTTGACAGCCGGTCTTCTTGTTGACACTAGAGTTCTGATACTTTGAGTAACATAAGTTATGTGTCTGTAGATATTATAAAGACTAAGTAAAGGCATGAAAGACTCACTGATATGAACATCTTAATGAACTTGAGAGTATTCTACAAGATTTTTGATTTTAGAAGAAAGAGTTTTTGTACAAGATCTAGAAAGCGATAAAGAAGAAGAAAGTCTAACAAGTTCTAAGGCAGTACTACTATTTGTTGATTTTGTGGGTGTTGTCATGATTGTTGGGTTCTCCTCTCTACTCGCCTCTATTCTACCATACCTCACATACCTCACTGGAAAAATAAACAACGTGGCTCTGATACCAACCGTCGGGAGCTTCGCAACAAAACTTCCTTATAGTTCTCAAAGCTCTAGTACTCCCTATGTTTCTTCGATTGATATGCTCATGCCTTCTCCATTCATGTGCCTGATTCTGAGTCCAAAATAGCCTAGTCTCTAGATGTTGGAAATATGGTCTATGAATAATTCAGATGGTAGTGACCTTACACAAAATACTAAGAGGCTAGTTCCAGAGGTTTTCTCTTTCCATGATCTTATGGATTTCATCCATCTACCATTGAAGTGGATTGAACTAGGGGTGGGCATCGGATCGGATCCGATCCGATTAGCAAATCCGATCGAATCCTATTGGTCCGGTTCGACGGATTTTCGATCCGATCGAAATTTTTTTTTTTTTAATATGCAAAACGACGTCGTTACATATTAAATAAAAAAAATTTCGATCGGATCGGATTTTATCCGATCCGATCCGCTCGATTTTTTTGACTCAAACCTACCGATAATTATCGGATCGAATCGGATCGAGTTCGATAACATGATTCGATTCGATCGAATCAAACAACCGTGGGCATTTCGGATCGGATCGGATTCGGTCCGATCTGATCCGAATCCGATAATGCCCACCCCTAGATTGAACCATTCAAGAAATTTCCAAACAAGAGAAGTCTTGTATATGTTGTTATTGAGGTGTTTGAACATTGCCCAAATCGGGAAGACAAATGTATATCACTGTGAGACACAACATATACCATAGCTCATTAGAACTTATATCTATGGAAGGACGGAGGTAAAAACCTATGATGAAAGGGTAGTTAGGGTAAAATTTTGAGAATGATAAATGATCTTTATTGAAATGCTGGATTTTAGACTGGAAATGGAACAAGTGACTTTTTTTTTTTTTTGCGTAGGTTTGGATCTGGTTAAGGTTGGTAAATGAAACACATGATGGGAAATATTTCTTGTTTTCAGCTGAGTGAATCAGATTGTGGGAGATGGATAGTCTTGGTGGACTAGCCAGCGTCGATTTTCCCCAAAAACCACGTTCGATTTGCATGTGTTAAGCATATAGCCTTTAATCCCGACTTCTCAACATGAATTATGGCAGGAAGATCTTACACTACCGGGGACCGGCTCGGAGCAATCAAGCTCAAAGAGCACTACTGGGCGGAGCTTCTCAATCCAATTCCTTCATAATCCAGTGAGAGAAATAAGAGACAGTCGTCTATCGCGAATTAGCCTTTCGATTAGACAAGACAACAAAGAAAGGATGGAAATAAGAGGAATGAAATTTATGGTAGTGACAAGGTGGACGACAAGCTTTCTTGAGAGTAAATCTGGGATGAGGTTGTGATCTCCTTTTATATGCTGAACTGTGAAGTCATATTTTAAAAATCATTCTTTCAATCTCAAAAGGTGTTTGTTCGAGAGTGCATTATTCTTGAAGTCGAGCATCTTTGGAAAATATGAGTTGTCCATTCTGATTAATTATTGAAGGCCAATTAAATGGAATTCAAATTTTTTGATTTCATATTTGATAGCAAATGACTCTTTGAAGGTGGTGTGGTAGTGCTTTTCTGATTCTTTGAATTGACCACTTGCATGACCACACAAAACTCAGTGTTGTTGATCTTTCTATCAACACCGCACCCCAAAAATTATCACTCATATTTGTCTGCAGAATCATGTTTCTAGTATTAGGAATCTTTAAAGGAAGAGGATTATGTGTGATTTGCTTCAGAGTTTTAACAGCTGTAGATTGGCCAAGACCCCAAAGTGAGGCATTCTTCTTCAAAAGTTTAGACAGTTGATTGGTGTCTTTGGACACATATGGCAAAAATGTCTTGCTGGATCTATTTCCTTGTCAAATGTTCATCAGGAAACAAAAGAAGTTCATGTGCAATGTGTGGACCTGAGTGATATTTTTTTTATGAAATTGCATCCTGAGGAAGTCAATACTAGACTGGCCAATATGACTTTTTTTTCAGACAGCATTATCCCATTGGCTTGGACTATGAACTCAAATTGTTCTAACAATTGATAATGGACCTTTGGATCATTTGAGAACATGAAGATATCATCGATGTATACGAAATCACTATGTAAGATGGGCTCAAATATACATATTATGGCCTTTTGAAAAATGGATGTGGCTACTTTGAGACCAAAAGGCTAACAGTTCATTAGTAATGGGAATTTGGAATGCAGAAGACTGTTTTATATTGATCTGCTGGATCAATTCCAAGTTGCCAAAAACCTACTTTGAGGTCGAACTAAGAGAAGTATGGGCATCAACAAGATAGACAAAAAGAGAGTTGATTTTTGGAAGAGGGAACTTATCATCTTGCAGGAAGTAATTAAGAGGTTTATAGTCGATGACTAGCCTTTTCTTTCCTCTAACAATCTCAGATCATTTTTCCACGTAGAATGCTTGGCATGCCCAATCTGACTTTCTAGGTTCAATTAGACCTTATTTCAATAGCTCACTGCACTCTTGCTAAGCTAAGGTTAAATCAGACGGTATCATACCTGGATGGGTAGTTTTGGTTGGATTGACATCCTTATTAAGCTTGAATGGTAACTTAATGAAGAAATTCTGATTGGGGCTGGATGATTGAACTGTTAGTGAGAATCACAACAGTAAGAAATTAGCCTGTTGGATATAGTTGAGTAATCCGATGAAGCTTCAAAAAAGAGAAACAATTTAGGAATAGTAGTAAAAGATTTGATTGACCTTTTGTAACAAATACCATCAGGAAATATTTGTAGCTTCTTAGCCTGATGATAAATATCAAGACCAATCAGTAAATCTTTGTCACAAAGACTTATTCCTAAGACTGTTGTCTGAACTGTGCATTCAAGGAAAAACTGAATACCAATGGGATGTCTGGTAATCAGATCAGTCTTAAAGACTGTTCCATCTACAGCTCTGAAATATTCATAATGTTCTTTCCAAAACTGTTGGGGTAGAACTACAAGGTTCATTATGCTCATATGAGCACCAGTGTCAATGAATCCAACGAGAGAAATTGGTCGGTCAAACTTGGGTTGGCAGGATTTGTATCTGGACCAAAGGAGTATAAATGGTTTTTTGGACTGTAATGGTAGATGAAAGATTGCAAGGTTGTGTTGTATACCCAGAAATGTAATCAGAAATTTCATCATCGATGGATGTTTATGAGTCTGAAAAATAATAAGCAATAGCAAAGACTGTGTCTAGACCAGATTATTCTTATTCAGAGAACAAAGACTCAATTTCAGCATTCTCGAGGTCGAGAAGAGTGTTTTGATGAATCTGATCAATAAACTTAGCTGTCTTTTCTGGTTTTTCAGGACAATTCTTTGAGAAATGCCTTTTCTTTGCACAGATAAAATATCTGTTGGATGAATTTCCTTTTCTATGGAACTGATTCTTTCTGAAAAACTTAAATTTTCTTTTAAAGTCATTTGGCTTGAACCTTTTCACTTTGTTGTCATACTTCTGGAAATGAGACTCTTTCTTTGAGAGACAAGTACAATTTTTGTCTTTGCACTTAATCTCAAGGTAAGACTTGTGGCAAGTTGATTTCAAAAGCTTTTGTCATTCGAGCAGCATCTTGAACATGCTTTGATTCTCGCAAAGCTTCTCACGAGCCAACAGAGTCATCTGATACAGTTCTCGAAGAGAAATATCTTTCATTTCTTTCTTTGTTCGGAGAATTGCTCTTTGTATTTCTGGTTGTAGCTCCACTGGTAAAGAGGCAACATAAGTTTACCAAAAATTGACATCGTTAACTCCATTGAGAAGATGATACTTCTATGACATGTACAGGTAATAGAAATCTAGTTCTTTTATCTTCAATGAGAAACACTTCATTTGAAAGTAGTCATTTCGTGCTTGTTTATCAATGACTGAGACATTTCCAATGAATTCCATATGAATTAATTCGAGGGTTGAGCTAGCATATTCATACTAAACAAACTACATTTGTTTGTAAGCTCAAAGAGCATGAAACCAATCTCTAAGAGATCTAGTGAATCTAGTAGTGAATTCCTTAAGAACATCATTGAGAGTAGCTCTTGGCCTGGTCATCTGTAAATGAATACATGCAGCATTTCATGAACTTTATCACGCAATTTAGATGGTGGAAGTCTGTCAAAAGTAAACCAACGACCATTGGTTGGTTTTGATGGTTCGTTTGCAGGCGCATGATCTTTCATGTTTTCATCCGATTCTTCTTCCTAGTAAGTCTGTTGCTGAGTATTAAAAATGATAGATATTTCCATAAGCAAGGTAGTGATTAAGAGTGACAATGGGCCGGACCGGGCTAGGGCTTTGATAAGCCCGGTCCGAGCTCGGTCAGTATTTTTTTGGTCCGGGCGTCTGTCGAGTCGGGCTTTATCCAGCCCGATGTTTATTAATAAAAAAATTAAATAAATTTTATTTTATTATAATATATATATAATTTATTATATAAATATAAATATAAATATAAATAATATTTTTTAAGCCCGGACCGGGCCCAGGCTTTTTTGCCATCCTTAGTAGTGATATCAACAAGATCTTTCTCAGAATCAGTTGTCTGAGAATTAGTTATTATAGAAATATTTTCTGAGGTTGATTCAGAAATCTCCTCTCCTCAAAATCCATCACCGGGTTGTGAAACAAGCTGATCTGAGGGTTTGGGAATAGATTCAGTAGGTTCATTAGTTGGTTGTGAAGCTAATTGGTCTGGTGGCAAAATTGACAAAATATCTAATAGAGAAATAATAGGTTTCTGGTGTTTATGTGGGGGTTGTGTGGATGATTATGCTTCAATTTTTTAAGATGAAGCAGTAAAGGTCACTGGTATGGTTCTTTGAGGTTTTGGAGTTTTCATTTGCTGGAAAATCTCATGGGTCATTTTGAAAGGTTTATGTGGTTCAAGGAATGATAGTGGTTGATAAAAAGAGTTGTAAGTGGTGGTAGCATATGTCGGAAACATAGTTGGTGACTGTGGAAAGAAGTTTGGTTATTGTGGTACCATGTCTGCTTCAATCCTGGCCAATTCAGTTTTCAATCTTCTGATCTCAGCTTCTTTTTGGCTAAATTTATAACCAAAATTTCTTTGTTGTAACATCTGTCGAAGATCTGAATCAAGTTGAGAAACTTGTCTTTGGAGTTTTTGGTATAGTTGCTGAACTTGAGCAACAAAGCTATTAATCTTTTCCTCATGAACTTTTGTACTTGTTACCACTGTATTCATTTTTGCATCAATCCTCTGCACCACCACATTTTGGGCTCTGGCGTTCTGGGTTTTCCAATTTAAAACAGATTCAAATTATTGTGGTTCTTCACGTTGTCCATTTGGCAGAACAATAGTTTTCTGCACAAAAGGTTTTGAAATCACTTTTAACTGTGGATATGTCTGCTTGGATTGAGCTGGGAAATCTGCATGATAAGCTGATGATTCCGGCTGGAACATCATGCAAGATTAGATAGGTTGAAGAGATGGCGGTTTAATCAGCTTAGGCTTTATTTTACTCATTTCTTCTTAATAGAGTATTTCTTAAACTCTCTGGTAGATAGACAAAAATTTCTCTTTTTTTTTTCTTTTTCAAATACCCTAGGTTGGATATAGATCCAAGGACTATGAGAGTCATGGTCATCTCACTTGTAAGGAATTTATATATTGCAAGGAGTCTAGATCTTATTCTCCTCATACGAGGAATGTCAACATCATCATCGAGCCAGTCATGTTTACTTGTGCAATCTGGATCACACATATGGGCTTCAGGAACATCCCATATAAAATGACCATTGATCTTATCTGTGTATACTGGCGATCCATTAGACTTAAAAGAGTGAATAAGAATCTCAACTCATTCTGGATAAGCAACCAGAACTGTAACCGGAGTGATCATTGAGTACAATAAGGTCAGTTTTGTTTGGCTAGATGTACTAGATCGGCTTGGTGTTGGCTGGTTAGATGTACTAGATCGCCTACATATATTCATTTAGGTAGACAACACATTGTCGATCACTCAATAGTGACTCATGGGTTTTCGGTCCTGGTCGTTTCTCGTTGTGACAGCTTTGGCACGTTCACAATGAGGCGTTCCAAGGTCAAACGTGTCAATGATGAATTCAAGATACTTACGGAACCCTGACAACTTTGACACGTTCAGGATTACGCTTTCGCTTGAATTCACCTAATATCAAATATATTCGGTACAGATAAAATTTCTACCGGCCATATCCTCACAGCTTTGGCACGTTCTCAGATATAGTCGCAGAAAATTTATCGATAAGCGATATTGACAAGACGGACCGATTAATATGCATCGAATACATATTAAATTAGAAACCTTATTCTAAATAGGGATTTTCCACTAAAGATGTTTTTAATTTAGTTAATCAAATTAAATAAACACATGCATGCATTAAAGTCAAGATTAAAGTCAATATTGAATTTTAAAGACATACTCATAAATCGGGAGTTCCAGAATCAGACTCGCTCTGACATCATTTTTGTTGGGGTTTGAAAAGGAATTACAGGGTCAACGCAGCGGAATGCGGAAAAACGATTTTTCTGATTTCAAAAATTTTTCTTGGAACAATAAAATAAACTTATTTATTTAATTAATCAATACTTATATTATGAAATTATAACCCAAGAAATCATATTTCTTTTAATTACAAAATTACCACAAACTATTTGCAAATTCATTACTTTAGTTTTAAATATGTCAATTACATATTTAATTGATTCCAAATCAATCCCAAAATAATTTTTACAATTTTGCAACAAAACCATAAAATTTTTCAGATTTGCAGAAACTGCCCATAATTTTTCCAGAATTTACAAAACAGCCCAGAATTTTAATTAATTATAATTTGGCCCAATTTGTTCAAAACACATCAAGATCAAATCCAATTAATCTCAAATTTGACATACATCAAATATACATCAAATTAAAGCATATATATGAAAAGCCACAAAATCACAAATCACTCAAATTTGGTAATTTACACTAAATTAACAAAATTCAATACTTTAATCTTCAAATTACCACACCAATTAATTCTCACCATCATGAAATTAATCAAGAACAATTCTAGGCTAATTATGGATGGCTAATTAACTCTAGAATGACAACTTTAATTTTCTAATTAATTTATTAAGCTTAATTACTTTAATAATCAAATAAAATTAATTATACATGCATAAACACATCCAACAAGCATCCAACAAATTTAATTACAAACTAAAAGAGTAGAGGCATGATCTTAACAACACAATTGAAGCTAAGAATTATTGAAACATTTTTCAAGTAGGAAGAAATGTGAAAAGAACTTACAAAATCAAGTTTTTGCCTTTGTTTTTCTTTTCCCTTTCCCCAAATGCTCTCAACTCTCTTTTGTAATTTTTTGTTTTAAACTTGTGTAAATGAAAAATAAAATTGAAACAAGTTTTTATATTTTCCTTACAAAAACCTTAGGAAGAAAAAATTAATTTTCCAAAAACTTGTTCTAATTTCATTTGTCCAAGTATACATAATAAAGATAACATTTATTTTATATTAAAGTAATCTTACAAGTGACCCAATGGAAACATGCCATTTTCTAACACTTATCATGTAAAAGATATTTGTTAATTTAATTAAATTAATCATATAATATTTATATAATTAAATACAAAAATATTAAATATATGTAATATATTTACATTAAATATCTCAAATACATATATCAATGATATAAGTCAAATATCACAATTTGATATTTTATTAATGTGTATTTAATAAAATCAAGTATTAAATAAAACACACATTAATTTTGGAAATTACCGGTAGGTCCCGAATGCATGTATTTTTCGTTTAACCGTTAAACGAGTTATAAATAATCAGTATTATTCATAACAGTTGTCATAGTGATCTACGAGTATATTTCATTAGTGAGACTCTCTAGATTAAGACATATCCGTCACGAAATCAAATTTCGTGTCCATAATTCACCCACCCGTAAATTATGACGAACATGGATAAACTCTCTGAATCATACAGGTCGAGGTCACTGCATACATATAATTCCTCCGTCACAGGTATCCGGATTAATCCAGAGATATAGATACAAACGTCAAATCTCTATAGATATAATCACGTACGTCGACGTTTCTATTGACAATCCCTCAAATAACACTCAGAGCTAATTTCTACAGTGTACCACGGGCCCATGGATTTAACAGATTTCTAATTCCATATTGAATACCTATACTATGTACACAGAGCTGACAGATCCTATATTGATACACACAGGATATCCTGAGCATCAGTCCACACCCAACGAACAAGCGGAGGTCTGATCTAAATAGATCGGTGACGTGACTACCATCTAAGTGTGAAGGATAACTCAAATATCCACAGTGGTATCTCAAGTCAAAGAATCAATATGCTCACTCAATCTGAGAAGATTCTTATTGACGTTGGTGTACCATCCATTAAGAATCGTCGGTGAGTCGTTCAATGTTTATCCGCTATAAACACCTACACTTCTATATGAGTCTCCAAGACTCATAGTTCACTGAGAAACCATCGGAATCCAAGATTCCAATATACGACATGTACCAGTCTCAACGGGTTTACTTTACTAATCAAGTAGTGTAAACCTTGACCGAGAACTGTCTAAGAATGACAACGTCATGATACAACTCAATGTCAGATGCGACGCTTTTGCAACAGTATCATAACTAATCATTCTAAGGTCGGTTACGTCTTTACCATGTTAAAGAAGAAGTTATATAAAAGAAACTATTCATTTTATTCATAATATAACATTACATTAGTATTTACAAGGAAATACATAATAAAATTGGCGTTTAGAGCACCAACCCTAACATTTTATGCCTCCTATGATCATCAAAGCATCAAAAGAATTATGGGTTTGAAGGTCCAGGACATGGTTTGTAGCCGGTA
Source organism: Zanthoxylum bungeanum (assembly GCA_019454045.1). Lineage (NCBI taxonomy): Eukaryota > Viridiplantae > Streptophyta > Magnoliopsida > Sapindales > Rutaceae > Zanthoxylum > Zanthoxylum bungeanum. Next base: position 20,993 of record SKCR01048545.1, read on the forward strand.
AACTATTTGGTGATGTTTGGTAGCAATCAAAGAAGATGAAGTTAAATCGGCTCCAGAGATCTGGATATGGACTTTAAAGGGCTAAAGGAAGGTTGAAGTCTTTTAGATACATGTTGAAGTTTGGGTAGAATGTCAAGACCACACTCCCACCATGCAATGTTGTTAAAACAATGCCGATAACCGCATGTTGGTAATCTATATACCTGATATCTAATAAAACAAGCCTGATAGTAATCGGTAATCCTCAAATATGAGAGAAAAACTTGGGATGAGCAAAACATGGTACCCAACTTGTTTAGGTGAGACTAAAACCTATCCTAAAAAATTATGTTCTTAGATTTTAAAATCATAATCTACTATATTAAATAGGGTAGCTTATTTATCAGTTTTGATTCTGATCCAAAGTACCATATTTTGGATCCAGTAGATTAATATTGGCAAAAAAAATTCAATATTTTGTTTGCGCTTTCATTATTGTTTTGTTATTTTATTCTATTCTTTTGTTGTTAGAAGCATTAAGTATATATGAATGAAATATTTTGATCGTTGGAAATGAGTAATACAATACATTTGAGAATAGTGTTTGTGAATTTAAGATTAAGTGTGGCAAAAAAGCCCGGGCCCGAGCAGGGCTCAACTAAAAAAGCTCAGGTCTGGCCCATGCTTAAAATGATTAAAAAAATATATTTATAATATATATAAAATAAATTATATATATATAAATTTTATATTAAAAAAATCAGCCCGGGTAAAGTCCGGCCCGAGCCTGAGCTTGAGTCGGCTGGTCTGGGCCTAAATTCTACTTGTCTGGCTCGAACCAACCTTATCAAAGCCCGACCCATTGCCATGATTATTTAAGATAAGCAATGTTATACGAATTTTAATTAAAATTTTGTACAACGTTTATTTCAAGTGGCAAAGTTGAAGGACAATATTTGTTGGAAACATACTAAAGTTGATATTCATAAAATGTTGTAAAGATTTTCAATACATTTTGTATTTCAGTTGCAGTTTTTGAATTATGAATGTTAGATGTGGAACCTGAAACAATATTTATGAACATGTTTTATGTTTACTCTAATAGGTGTAGGCTCTGTAAAAAACTTGCTTCAGAGTATGAAAATCTTGTCATAAGATTTAAGAAAGCAAGAATGTCTTGATCGGCAAGGAAAATCCTTTAAATGAAAATTTTGGTTTCAAAACAGGTTCTAATTTTCGGTTCCATGTGTAGGTATCGGTTTTCAATATTGTAAAACCGGAAACTATCTGCATTAAATCGGTTCCGTATTTTTGGAACCAGAAACTACCCTAAATGAAGCGGTTTCGGTTTTAGAACCTGTTAAAGCGGTTCGGTTCCTTGCAGTTTCGATTCTACTCGGAACTGTTGCATACCCCTAAGAAAAATTTATATTAGGCGGACTCAATGCATTCATCAATGAATGAATGACATACGTTAATCAATAATTTTCTCTTTCCATTATTATTGATTAATTTCAAAATTTATATACATATATCAAAATATTAATGGATAGGTATACCACGTCATCCGTACGTCCGTCCACACAAATCTTATTTCATATATGAAGTACTTATTTAATTAATCCAGACCCTTAAATTCTTCATGAGAGATAAAGCACTTAGTTTAAAGCTTTGACTCGCTTAATTTATATCATTTGATAACCTGTTAGCTAGCTGGTTCCACAAAATCAGCTCAAAAATAAAAGAGAAATTAAAGCACTTAGTTTTAAGCTTTGACACGCTTAATTTATATCATAAGTTCATCATCACATGATCATAGCAAGCTTAACCAATAATTATGGATCTAAAAATGCTTCAAAAACTTCAATTCAAAGAATTGTGTTAATGGGTTCATTATATTTTAACAATCAACCTTTAGATTTTTCCATTATACTTCAATCATTCACTATGTCTTCTTCTAGTTTCACCAACTTGAGCCCAATTCAGCAAAAACATCAAAATTCATCTCTTATAACATTATGCAAATGTATAGGCATTTGTGGCCTAGTCCTTTTCTTGTTTAACACCTTTTTATACAATCACCTATATAACCAAAATGATCTTCTTATGCCCTTTATTGAACAAAAATGGCCAGCTTCATCACCTGATCATAATGTTACCAACTCTCCCACCAATCTCGGCCACATTATGTTTGTGTTAGTGGGTAGCATTAGAACATGGAAATATAGGAGACCATACATTGAAGCATGGTGGAGAGAAAACAAAACAAGGGGAAATATTTGGTTAGATGAAGATCCTACACAAGAACTGCTTCCTTGGTCTTCTTCTTCTCCTCCTTTTCGTGTCAATGAAGACATCAAGAAATTGAAGATTTACCCTAAACTCGTAAACCCAGTTGTGGTTCGAATTTATCGATCGGTTTTGGAGACATTTAGGCTAGAAGATAACAAAGATGTAAGGTGGTTTGTGATTGCAGATGACGACACACTATTTTTCTTAGATAATTTAGTTGAAGTGTTAGGAAAATATGATCATACCAAGTATCATTACATTGGTACAAATTCTGAGTGCATCAAGTCCAATTATGATTTTTCTTTTGATATGGGGTATGGTGGAGCTGGCTATGCTTTGAGTTATGCATTAGTTGAAGAATTGGCACCAACAATTGATGAATGTATTGAGAGATACCCTCACTTGTATGCGAGTGATCATATATCTTCTTCTTGTTCAGCTGACTTAGGTGTTGATCTAACCATTGAAAAGGGAATTCACCAGGTAATCATTCATTCTCTCCCTCTCTCTCTCTCTCTATATATATATATATATATATATGCTTATTAGTTATTACATTTGTTGAATTTTCAATGTAATATATTGCTCTTTTCATTTTCGGACACCTAAAAATTTTATTTGTTACAATCCCTTCTCTCATGCTAACAAAGTCCAAATGATGATGCTTACAGATTGATCTTCAAGGAGACATTTCAGGTTTGCTATCATCTCATTCAAAGTCCCCTTTACTCACACTCCACCATTTCGACACCGTAGAGCCCATTTTCCCCTCAAAGAACCGCATCGAATCCGTAAACCACCTCATGAAACCAGCAAAAATTGATCAATCTCGTCTCCTCCAACAAACAATCTGCTACCACAGGCAAAGCAACTGGACATTTTCAATCTCATGGGGCTACTCAGCTCATATTTACGAAACCATTTTCCCTCGGAGCATTCTAAAGAGACCCCTCGAGACATTTCAGCCCTGGAAAAAGGGCAGGCCTCCGGTGTTCATGTTCAACACCCGGTGGCCATCCAGTGATCCCTGTGAAGCTCCCCATGTTTTTTTCTTTGAAGGTGTAGGTGAGAGAAATGAAGGATCTGAACGTATTGTTACTACTTATGCTAGAAACTTGCAGCGTCATTCGCCGCCTTGTTCATCAAATGGCAATCATTCTGCGGATCATGTCCTCAAAATTAAAGTATTTTCTCCTGCAACTGGACGAAAAGAGGTGAGTCTCCTAACACTTGATTTAATTTAATTTAATTTTCTTTTTTATATGTAATTTTCTTTGTCCTATTAAATTTTACCTATACATATACTCCAATAAAAATATAGATAAAAAACAGGTAAGAGTAAGTCGGATATGTCAGTGAGTAGGATTGAGTGAGTTTGGTTTAACACAAGGGTATTTTAGTACTTTCTCATCTTATTATTGTCAGGTCCCCTTGCTGAATGCAATGAAATAAAATAATAATACAAATTGCTAAGCATTGAGCTTCACCTATTTATTTAATGCACTACTCTTAATCGGTTTTCATATCATATGATTTGGTAAGATTTTAGGTGCCAATTTAGTTGGAATGTAAGAATAAATTCTAATTTCACTCTTTAAAAACTTAATTGATTATCTATTTAACAAATTGAAAAATAAAAATATAATTACATTCCAAAAGACTTTTCAAATAAAATTAATGTTATATTATTTTAATCAAATTGAATGAGATAACTTTAATTGTATGATTTTCTCTCTTCCTAATTTTTTATTTTTTTTTAAAAATAATCCTTTGTTATTTAAACAAATGACAAACCCAATACTCCTTTAAACAAATTATTTTTTGATTTAGTAATTTTATTTCATTATTCTAATTTAACTTTAGTTATTTTAATTTAATTTTATATTATATTATATTTGATTATTTTATTTTTATCTCATTTATTTTTTCTCTTTTACTTGTTTAATTATTTTTTGATTTAATTATTTTTTTCATAAATAAATAAATAAACACAAAATAAATTAAAAAATATATAAAATTTATTAAACAAATATATATAAATATTATTATTAAATAAGTATAAGAGACAAATATAAATATAAAAAATTAAAATAATTTAATAAATAAAATAAAATAATTTATTTCCTTAAGATTTACAGGATGTACGAGATAAAAGAGATGTACAAGATTTTCCTTAAGATTTATTTTGATTGATTAATTAATTAATTATTTTTATTAAATAATTTATTTCAAAAATCAATGAAAATGAAATATTTGGGGATGGGGTAACTAAGTCATTTGAGGAGGGATACGGGAGGACTACAAGGGGGTGGGAAAAACAATTTTCTTAATAAGTACAACCTCCACCATTTACAATAAAATGAAGAGAGATTAAATATTATATAATAATATTTAAAGATAGATAATTCATTCTTCAAAGTTTTAGAGTGAAAAGTAAAATTTAATTTGAAAAATCTCATTTGGTGTTTCTTTTGAAACCAATTTTGATGGTGTGACTCTTCTATTTAGTAACTAAATAATATTTAAAGAATCTTTTTAGTTACTCTAAGATTTTATTTGATGTTTCGTCCATTTTTGAGGCCATTTATTTAAAAAAAAATAGAGATTTATTAAATAAATTAACTGTATGTAGAATTATTAAATAATTTAACATAAGTTCTAAATTTTGAGAGAGGCTTATGTATGTATGAACATTAATTGTATGTAGAATTTTATAAATTGTGATTTGGAGTTTAAATGAAAGAGATATGAGTGTTTTAAAGTTTATAATTTGTAACTATAAAATTTTTTCATTAAACACTTAATTGGAAAAAAAAAAACTAATTTGGGGCTCTAACTACATGTGTGTGTGCGCGTAGTGCATATTCAGAAATTTAAGTCAGGGCTAAATTTTTTTCTTACCAAAATAATATATAATGAATTCATACATATTTTTTGAAATTGCAAGATAATCCCTATACTTTTAAAAATTATGGAATAGCCCATAGTTTCTAAACTTATAAATTAACCCAAAATTTTCAGAATTATATTTTTATCCATAATTTCTAAAAATATCAATTCACCCTAAAAATTTAAGCAAAAATTTATTTTTAAAATTATGTATTTTAAAATTATGTAGTATATTATATACTAAATTTCCGCTAATTTATTGTAGATTTAATAACTTTTTTAATTAAATTATTAAAAGCCTAGTGTTAAAATGCAATATTTGTGATTTGAACAATGATAAATAAAAAATAAATATATACAAAACATATACAAAATAATTATAATTATATTAATATGTGAATATTTTATACATAACAATTATACACGACGTGGTTTAGTAAAAGAATCACTACAAATATATCAATAAATTAGAAGATCAATAACCAAACCTAAGTATAAACACAATTATTTTTATTTTTATTTTTATTTAAATGTAATGGAATTCTTTTTCTTTGGCAAGTGGAAAAACACATAAATGAGTGGATTTAAAATGAAAAGTAGTCAATTATCTATACACATACAAATTAAATATAATTATTTTAGATATGTTTAAGAAATAAGATTGATGCAAAAGTGTATCGAAATTTTTTTTAACTAATTTGGGCTTAAGTATACATATTATATTAAAAATACAACTCAAAAAATTAATAAATAATGTATTTATGGGTGTTGTTTAATTATTTATATTTTCTAATATATATATATATATATATAATTTTTAAAATAATATTGGGTCCAGCGGGGGCAACTACCGAGTGGGGCCCAACGTGGCTCCGCCACTATGTGTGTATATATATACGGACGTCCCGACGAAACAGTATATCTGAACCTCACTATTCAACACTAAAGGACAGAGTCACATAGTGCAAAACAGTGCCAAACTGTGTCCAATAGTGACGTCCTGATCGTCTGGACGTCCTGACTTGAAAATTTTCCTATATATATTAGTGATAATCTAATAAGAGATTTCTTAACTTATTTACATTAACTTAATGAATTAAGGGACACATTAAAAAATAGACAAAACACACATTTCAATACACTAAAATACAAGTCATTACATTGAAATCAATGTTTCCTCTATTATTTAATGTGTCTCTTAATAAGTTAAGAGATCATTCGTTAGATCTCGCTCTCTATATATGTGTGTATTTTACATGTGTGTGGACTAAACGTAAATTCTATATTAATCTTGGATTAAATAAGATGACACCATTCAAATTGGATTTCATAATAATTCCCCCAGAACATAGGTGCACTACTACAAAACTTATTTTTAATGATGCAAAATTTATGATGGCTTTAATAAAAATAGTCATTAAAAACAAAAGATGACTGTTATTATAAAAACTGTCATATTTTATAATTACCGTAATCTTTTTACTGTTATTATTATTATTATTATTATTATTATTATTATTATTATTATTATTATTACTACTGTTATAAAATAATTAATAATACTTAGGTGCATTACACACACACATATTCATTATATTTTATAATAATAATAACATATCATAACCTGATGGTATAACTAAATTTATTTATTATTTTTTTAAAAAAAATTACTTAAGATTAAAAATACATAATGTAAATTTAAAACAATTCACTATCGTCCTGGTTCATTTCATTATTTTATTTATATAGGTTCAATCTAGGTTCATATTCAATTTCATTCAAGTGTATAATTTTTTTTTATATTTCAATTTATAGGCTAATAATTTAATACATATAATTAATTTAAATTTTGCTTTCACTGTTATAAATTTTACTTCTTCTCATTTTCAGATAGGAATTGAATTCACAACATTGAACAACATGTTTTAGATAATGTCAACGAGGTTTATACCTATAACAACAACAACAAAAATAATAATTAATGATATTCAGGTGCACTACACACACACAAACATATTTATTCATTACATTTGATAATAATAAGCATATCATAGCTTGGTGGTAACTATGTTACACCTTGCATCAATTTGTAGAATTAAATGTAGATGATGTGAGAATTGTCATAAAAAGTTGACTTTTTATGACAATTCTTAACAACTGTCATAAAAACTTGAGACTTTTTATGACCCTGTATAAGATAACGGTTCAAAAACTGTCATAAAAAACCCTTTAGAACCATCATAAAATGTATTCTTTGTAGTAGTGGTGGCTCGACCCTTACCAACTTCGGCTGTCACATAGGGCCTCACCTCAAATAGAAGGTCCCATAAAAATTTGTGTATAGGATTTTAGTGTATTACAAAGTTATTATTAATTTTTATGTGAAAAGATAACGAAATTTCTCTAATTGATTAGTTACTTGAAGAATAGAATTATTAAAATTATTAAATTATTACATTTCATTAAATATTTATGTTGATCTTTTTTATTTTCCAAATAAATAATATGATTTTTTTTTTCTAAAAATATCTATAATTTAATAAGATTTCGCTAAAATTTTTCACCGCCCCGGTAGAATATAAAGAGAGTATAACTGTTTTTTCTACTAATTTTACAGGCAGGAAGAATAGAATGCTGCGATGTTGAATATGCAGCTGATAAGGACGTTGCAGATGTCAAGTTAAGGGCTTGCATGAAAAGTGAAGTGTTAGCTTAAATGAAACAGTAAACACAAACAGATGAATTAATAGATGCTTAATTATATTATAGCCCCTGTTTAATAAGCCCTATCTTTTAGATTGTTATAGAATTAAAAAAAAAAAATCACTTATAGTATGTGCTAACCGTCACAATAGTAACTCTAATAAAAATTGTCTTGAAAATTCTTTGTTTACATGGAAGTGAACAAGCAACCAGCACATAAATTTATACTTCAATTTGCGTAATCATCAAGAAACTTAATTAGCTGATCATCTCTAGTAAGATGTGGCCTTCATCTCTAGCCAACTACTCAACTGGAATTCGACCTCATTGTGTACTCTCCCACAAGCTGAGCCAATGTTGGTAACTTTTAAAATATTTATTTTGAATTTTATTTTTATGGTAATTTGAAATTACCTATAACCACACAGCCAACAAGCAACTCTATACCCAAGAGGGAGGTGAATTGGGTAATGACCTAAATATGCGGAAATAAAAATTCTTACCTATTTTACGCTACTAAGCTAGTAATTTTACCAATTAAGCTTATCAATCAATTTCTCAATCATAATATATTACTAATATGCAACTCACTAAGTAATATACAATTATAAAATAAACTTGCGATAATATAAAAGAGTTTAGGGATAGAGAAATTGACACTGGTGATTTATAGTGGTTCGACCAACAATTTACCTACATCCACTCCCCTAAGCCATGCTTGAAGATTTCCACTAAGTTGAAACCACAACTTACATCGAGTTTTCCATGACTCACTCGCAACCAAAATTTTTGTCCCATAGGTTCACTTCAAACCTTTACCCAAGAGTTTTATCACCCAGGCTCAGTCTTTCAACATTTACAATGAGTTTTGTCTTTAACTTTACTCACAACCTTTACACAAATTGTCCTTTTGAGAATACCCGCTCAACAAGGGACTTCCCAACCACAAGTGTATGAATATGAAGATTTTACAATTCACTTGGGCACTCACAAAAGATAAGAAGATTCAAGATGTGAGTTGTTAACCCAAATGTATCAAAGCTCACTAATATGAATATGAAGATGAAATATGAGTTTTTTCAAATGTAGAGAGTGTAAGACATAGAAGATTTGAAAAACTCTTTTTGAAAGTGTTTGCAGCTTGTTTGTGTGATCAAAAGATGTATGAAAATGATTTTTGCTTTGAATATATTTTCTCCCCTTAGTAAAAATGAAACCAAGCTTCAATTTATAGGCTTAAAACTGAATATGGCCGTTTTTCCATTCTGAGGCCAGTATGCTGGTCTACAGTACCGGTATGCCGGTCCGACATCAAGAAACAGCTTCTAAAAATATGACGGTTTCGTACGTTGAAAAGAGACAGGATATGGATATCGATATGATTTGGCCCGATTTTAGAATGTATGAAAAAATCAGGTCTGACCGGTATGGTGATCGATATGCCTGTCTCAGACTGGTATGGTGATCAGTATGTCTGTCTCAGTAAGTTTCTGATGACCAGTGAATCTTGACAGCGCACACGCTTTTTCTTGAAGAAAATGATTACCGAGAGGCCATATTTATACACAAATCAAGACAGTTATCAATGAAAAGCTTGTGCAGTGAGCATTAATGTCCAAAAAATGACCCCTGTATTTTGCGCCATGTGATTTAAACCAGCCATCGATTTTCAACTGCTAATCACCAATATGCATAAGCTGAGCTTCTTCATCAATTCCACATCATTTGGAGATTCATTTGCATCACAAATGGGACAGACCGCGTGGCACGGTGACAGTTCTGCAAGCTGGGCTTCATGGTTTGACCCCTAACTAACATCAAATTACTGAATCCTAACCTTAAATTCGCGATGGTCAAGGGTCGGGCCGCCCATTAGGCGCACTTGTCAGTACAGACATGGCACAACATGACACGCTTCGTTAGACACACGAGCACGATATGGCCCACATGTGGCCGAGTTGGACCTATATTTTAGGCAAGCTGTCAAGAAAGCCCGACACGATTTGAGATAAACTAAAACACGACACGTGAAAAAACACAAGAAAAACATGCTTTTTATTTTATGGCTTAATTTTAATTAAATTATTGTACTATAGTGATATAACTCACGCAAGGCCACAAGATAATGATACAACCCAAGCAAAGCCACAATGTGCAGGTCCATCTCAACCATCGGAACATCAGGAGTGCAGAACAGGGCCCAGAACTAGAATGCAGAGGATCAAAACTCAGCCAAAGAGGCTCCACGACTATGTGCTATGAAGAGTGTGGGTGACATGAATAAGAAGTTAGTTATGTTGAAAACACGGCAGCACCGAAAGCAAAGTGAGATCCAGCAAGCTGGAGCTGGAAGCACCAAAAGTTGAATACAACTTGCAAAAACGTGTGTGTGTGTTTACAGCTTGTGTGTGCTGTGAGCTGTAAGTGTAAGCTGTGTGTGTATGTGTTGCCAGCAAGTGCCAAACCGCGTGGCACTGTTCACGCGGTTGGGCACTATAAAATGAGCTCTCAGACCTCAGTTATGATATCCCAAAGTGTGTGTAAGCTCCAAGTATAGAGCTTGAGAGTGTGTGAGGTTTTTTTGTTAAGCTCTAGTTATAAACTTGTGTAATCTATTCTTTGTAGAATATAGCAATTACAATTCGGTTTTTCCTCAAATACACTCTAAAGTGATCGGTGAATCACAACAAGTGGTATCATGAGCTTTGGTTCTTCATTGGGATTGAAAAACCGAAGAACGGAGATCGGTTCGGAAAATTTGAGTTCCTGAAAAGTTGTCAAAAATCAACTTTGAGTATACTATCAGCTAGTTCACGTCGAGACAAGCACGGTGGTATTTTCCGGCGATCCAATGGAGGTCCAGAGAGCCCGCACGCGCCAGGCAGAGAACTCCCACGCGCCGCCACTCGCAGACACGCGCCTCACGCGCGCTGAAGGTTGAAGATGATTTGCGTGGCCGCCATGTCACGCCCAGTCAGCGCACAGTCAGCGCCCAGTCAGCGCCCAGTCAGCAGACACGTCAGCCGCCACGTCAACGCCACGTGTCCGACACGTCAGCAAACCGGTCCCACCTTGCCACGTCAGCACTGCCACGTCAGCAGTCTGGTAAATTTCATTTTGCCCCCTGAAGTTTTGAAATTTACAGTTTTACCCCAGAACTTTTAGGAATTTACAAATCAGCCCCTGTGTCGGATTTAGACCAAAGAAGTGTCTATTCCACCATTTTCGACCGTTCCGGACGTAACGGTGACCTCCGATTTGTTAAATTCAGACCCAATTTTAGTGTATTCTCATTTTAAACTTTAAAACTTAAAATGAAGATGGAGGATTCTCATTCTGGTGCAATGATTAAACTGGCTGCCACTAATTACTCCCTCTGGAGACCTAGGATGATAGATTTTTTACATTGTAAAGATCTGTTTGATGTCATCGAGTTGAAGGGAGTGAAACCAGAGTCTGTTAAGGAGTATGAATGGAATAAACTCAACAACAGAACTTTGGGTCAGATAAGGCAGTGGATCGGTCACAGTGTCTTCCACCACGTAGCACAAGATTCAGATGCTTACAGGATGTGGATATAAAGCTGGAAGACATGTTCCAGGCCAAGACAGCTCGGAATAAAGCCCTGTTAATGAGGCGTTTGGTGAACCTGAAGCTACGGAGTGGAACTTCCGTTGCGGAACACACCAACGAGTTCCAGAGCTTGGTGAACCAGTTGTCTGCAGTAGACATGCAGCTGGGAGATGAAGTACAAGTCCTCTTACTACTTAGTTCCCTTCCTGATAGCTGGGAGACGTTAGTGGTTACTCTCAGCAATTCCGCTCCAGAAGGTAAAGTTACCATGCCTATGGTAAAAGATGCCCTGTCGAATGAGGAGTCCAGGAGAAAAGATGTTGGCTCAGAACAGACAGAAGCCTTCGTCACAGAGACTCGAGGAAGACATCAAGGAAGAGACGGAGAGAGAGGCAGAAGCACAACCAGGGTAGATCCTCGGATGTAAGGAAGCCTACCTATAAGTGTTACCATTGTGGCATTGTAGGCCACCTAAAGAAGAATTGTCGAAAACTGCAACGAGAGCAGAGAGAAGGCAATCACCAGCCGAAGAATGACGAATGAGAGACATTGGTCGTTGTCCAAGTAGATGTAGCAATATGCTCCATACAGGAAGAGACATGCCTTCACAACGCAACCCAAGATGTTGAGTGGGTGGTAGATACTGCAGCATCCTACCACGTCACTCCTCACAGAGATTACTTCACAACCTACAAAGCGGGAGACTTTGGAGCAGTGAAGATGAGAAATATCAGTTCCTCCGGGGGATAGTAGGAATGGGTGATATTCAGTTGCGGATAAATGTCAGGAGTACATTGACCTTGAAGGATGTCCTACATGTTTCAGAACTTCGGCTGAATGTACTCTCGGGGATAGCTCTTGACAAACAGGGCTATGAAAATCACTTCAGAAATGGCACATGGAGAATGACGAAAGGTGTCATGGTTGTCGCCCGAGGACATGCTTGCGGCGCACTATACAAGACTCATGTGAAGATTTGTGCAGACAGCCTCAAAGTAGCTGAAAAAGAGGCTTCTCAAAATCTGTGGAACCGGAGACTCAGACACATGAGTGGGAGAGGGTTGTCTACCCTGAACAAGAAGGAGCTTACCAAAGATGCTGCACGAGGTCCTTGCAACCACTACTTGATGGTAAGCAACGCAGAGTCTCATTTGATTTCTCTTCAGAGAGAAGATCAGAGTTGCTCAGTCTGGTGTACTCTGATGTCTGTGGCCCCTTGGAGGTTGATTCATTGGGCGGTAACAAATATTTTCTGACTTTCATCGATGATACTTCTCAGAAAATTTGGGTGTATTTCCTCAAGACGAAGGATCAGGTCCTAGATCAGTTCAAGTTGTTCCACGCCATGGTAGAGCATGAAACAGGGAAGAAGCTGAAGTGCCTTCGCACGGACGATGGAAGCGAGTACAGTTCCAGGGAGTTCGAAGCCTACTGCATAAGACATAGCATTCGACATGAGAGAACTGTTCCACACACTCCACAACATAATGGTGTCACTGTAAGCATGAACCGCACCATTATAGAGAAATTCAGATGAATGATCAGTATGTCTAAGCTGCCAAAGCCATTCTGGGGAGAAGCTGTTCGTGCTGCCTGTTACCTGATCAACAGATCACCATCTGAACCGTTGAACATGAAGATTCCGGAGAAAGTGTGGTCTGGTAAGAATCCCTCATACACTCACCATAGAGTATTCGGTTGTTTAGTCGTTGTATATGTATCCAATGAGCTCAGGGAGAAACTCGATGCAAGGATAACTTCATGTATATTCCTAGGCCATGAAGATTAAGAATTTGGATACAGACTATGGGATCCGAAGGAAAAGATGGTCATCAGAAGCCAGGAAGTAGAGTTTCTCGAAGACCAGACAATTGAAGACATTGAAATACCCAGAATGTCTTCCAATTCCAGTGCCAACAGAAATCCAGACCCAGCACCAGCACAATTGGCCACAGATATGGTGCACGAGGAAATTCCAGAAGTAGAATCAGATGAGGCAGATAAAGATGTTGAGCAGGGGGAGACACAGCCTGTTCCATCAGAGATTACAGAAGAGAGTGTTGAGCAGGGGGAGCCGCAACCCACTCCACTAGAAGCTACAAGATCATTCACAGAGATGGATGATGATAGACCTCCTGAAACCAGTGGACCTCAGACAATAAGATCTGAGCGAGGCAGGATTCCATCAACCAGATATTCGGGATCCGAATATATTCTGCTTACTGATGTGGGGGAGCAAGAGAGTTTCCCAAAGGCAATAAGGCATTGAGGAACAAATGGGTGAAGAAACATGGCAGCAGAACTGTGCAGAGACACAACAGAAGATTACTGTGCAGAGACGCAGTGGATTGTACTATGCAGAGACATAGCAGAAGCACACTGTACAGAGATCCAGTGAAGAGAGCTGTGCAGAGACACAACTTACATGACAACAAAGGAACGATGATCGGGACAAGCTAGAGTTGTGCAGAGATATAACAGGGATAGCTGTCAGATGATACAAAGAACTATGATTGGCTTGATCCCAACTCAGGGTACGTAGGCAGTCATACAGATGCAGCCATGGGAGGATCCTTTGAAGGATCCAGATTTGGGTGATTGATGGTCGGCTCAGATTTTGGAAAAATCTTCACCGATGGGGAGATTTGTTGAAAACACGGTAGCACCGAAAGCAAAGTAAGATCCAGCAAGCTGGAGCTGGAAGCACCAAAAGTTGAATACAACTTGAAAAAACGTGTGTGGGTGTTTACAGCCTGTGTGTGCTGTGAGCTGTGAGTGCAAGCTGTGTGTGTATGTGTTGCCAGCAAGTGCCAAACCGCGTGGCACTGTTCATGCGGTTTGGGCACTATAAAATGAGCTCTCAGACCTCAGTTATGATATCCCAAAGTGTGTGTAAGCTTCAAGTAGAGAGCTTGAGAGTGTGTGAGGTTTTTTTGTTAAGTTTCTACTTATAAACTTGTGTAATCTATTCTTGTAGTAATAGAAATACAATTCGGTTTTTCCTCAAATACACTCTAAAGTGATCGGTGAATCACAACAAGTTAGTTAGCACTAATAGTTACAAACAGTTAAATTTGTTACGTAAACAGTAAAAGTTAGTTACCTAATAACAGAAAATATAGCAAGCTTGTAAATGGAAGCTTGGACATTGATATAAGGAATGTAACTGATTCATTTGGCAATCAATGAGAATTTTCCTAAACAATCTATTGGACAATTTGAAATTTTTTTCTGGAATCAAAAGCTATTATTGGTGCTCTCGTTGAGGGTCCCAAAACAGATCCATGGGCAAAACTAACGCAAATGGAGATGTTCACTCACAGATTGCAGGCCTTCAACAGCAGATTGATGAACAAGTTCAAAGATTTTTAGAAACTGCAATGGCTGTTCAAGGACTTGAAGAATTACTACACAAACTCTCATCAAAATTGACGATACCAAGCCTTCCCCCAGCCCACAAATGTCAATAGGAATAGTTTTCAGGGATCAATGAGTGATTTCAATTCAATATAAGAATTTTATGCTAGTAGTCCCTAAGTTTGATGGACAAGATGTTGATGGTTGAAAGCTAAAAATTGAGCATTTTTTTGACAATTACCCCACACCAGATCAGCAGAAAATCTCCATTGCTGCTTATTATTGGGAAGGGGAGGCGTTGTCATGGTATTCTTGGATGAGGAAGAATGGTCAGTTGAGATATTTGGGGTCTTTCATGGCAGCAGTGGCAACAAGATTTATGGATTCTGTTTTTGAGAACCACGAAGGTGCCTTGTTCAAGTTTACACAAACCACTACAGTGAGGGATTCATTAAGGAATTCGAGGCTCTTTCAAACAAGGTAAATGGTTTAACTGAGAGTTCCTTATTAAATTATTTTGTGTATGGCTTAAAACCTGTCATAAGGAGAGAAGTAATTACTTTCATGGAGGCTGTAGATCTAACAATTTTACAAGAGGATAAACTTAGGGATGTTAGCTTTCCATATAAAAACAACAGGAGTCAAGTTTTCAATCCTTTAATAAGTAGCACTAATAACAATTCTTCACTGTCTAAATCTGTGAACATGACTTCTGCGGTTCGTAACTCCTCTGGTTGGCCAGTTAAAAGGCTAACTCCTGCGGAGATGCAACTGAGGAGGGATAAAGGGCTATGCTATAATTGTGATGAGAAATTTCATCATGGACATAAGTGCAAGTCCAAGATGTTATTGATGATTGTGTCTGAAACTGGTAGCACTGATGAACATGAGAACCAAATTATGTAGGAGGGTACTTGTAGTGAGATTGATATGAGGCCTGAGATTAGTTATCATGCCGTTATAGGCTATCATTATCCTAAAATGTTAAAGTTAGTAGTAACTATTAATGGCAAGCCAGTAAATATCCTTGTTGATAGTGGTAGCACTCATAACATCATTCAAAAAAGGGTACTCACTTATTTAGGATTGACTGCAATTGCTTCTGCCCCATTTGAAGTAATGGTTGGCAATTGTGAAATCCTCAAGTGTGATAGTGGTTGTCCATATGTGTGATTAAACATGGAAAGTCAGGAGTTGTTGATTAATTTCTTCATTTTGCCCATTCAAGGTACAGAACTGGTACTTGGGTACAATGGTTAGAGACTCTTGGCCCTGTCATTATGGACTATAAGAAGTTGAAAATGCAATTTGATTGGCAAGGAAGAATCATGACTTTCTCTGGAAAATCCAAGGTGTCCCTGGATTTTATGACTCTTCCACAACTAAGAAGGATGACAGATATATATTCCACTGCTTCCTTTTTTCAATTGCAGGCGAAAACAGTCCAGAATGCTACCACTTTTATTGATGACAGAGTATAACTTCTACTAGATGAATTTTCTACAGTATTTGATATGCCTCAAACCCTCCATTCAGTAAGGCATCTTGACCACCATATACATTTGCAACCACAAACACAACCAATAAATCTAAAGCCATATAGGTACCCTCATTTCCAAAAGGAATAAATAGAAAGATTGGTCAAAGAAACGTTACAAGCTGGGATCATACAACACATCATTAGCCCATTTTCTTCTCTTGTGCTGTTGGTTAAAAAGAATGATGGAACTTAGAGATTCTGTGTTGATTACAGAGCTCTAAATGTAGCTACTATTAAGGATAAATTTCCTATACTTACTGCTGATGAATTGATAGATGAGTAACATGAAGCATCAGTTTTTTCTAAAATAGATCCAAGGGCTGGCTATTACCAGATAAGGGTGGATGCCTTTGACATTCCTCAAACTGCTTTTAGAACACATGAGGGCCATTATGAGTTCTTAGTCATGCCTTTTGGTTTGAAAAATTCTCCCTCAACTTTCCAAGCAAATATGAACCACATCTTTAAGCCATATTTGAGGAAATTTATCATTGTCTTTTTTGATGATATTTTGGTTTATAGCACATCCTGGGATCTCCATCTCTATCACCTAAGAGTCACACTTCAGTGTTTTCTGTCCAATCAGTTTTATGCCAAGCTTCGTAAATGTGTTTTTGGCCAAGCCAGTGTTGAATAAATGGGGCATGTAGTTTCTGCAGCAGGTTTAGAACCAGATCATTATAAAGTACAAGCCATGTTGGATTGGCCACCTCCATTGAATGTCAAACACTTCAGGGAATTCCTTGGTTTAAATGGCTTTTAGGAGGTTTGTCAAAAATTATGTCATGATAGCAGCCACTCTCACTAATCTACTCAAAATTAATACTTCTCAATGGAATGCACGAGCTGAAGAAGCCTTTCATGCCTTGAAGCAAGCTATGGCCACCACTCATGTACTGTCTTTGCCAAATTTTGATGAGCTGTTTATAGTGGAGACAGACGTTAGCAATGAAGGTATTGGTGTTGTACTGCTTTAGAAACAACATCCAATTGCTTTCTTTAGCAAGAAGTTAGTGAAAGAATCCAACTACCTTCTCCATTAGCTACCTTCTCCGTTAATACAACCACATCCACCATTTTCAAAACCACATCCACCGTTGTTAAGGTTTTGGTGTAACCACCAACTACTCCACTAATTGTGTTGAGTAAGAAGGCAAACCATTGGCTATAAATTGAGCTCTCATTTGTGAGTTCAAGCATTCCCAAAAGATTAAGTTCCATGTCAAGAGAGCTTTGAGAGTGAAGTGTGAGGTTTTTTATGTAACAAAGTTTGTAATCTTTCTAAAGTCTATTCAAGTAGTAATTGTTAGAACAATTTACACAAATAAATAAGAAACAGATTATGAGTTAGAACAATATTACCGTTAGTCACCAAGATACAAAGAGTGAATCTGGGTTGAGTCGCGGACTAGGTCGCTCTCTTTAAAACGTTTCGCGGCTCTGCCCAGAATTTGTGCTAGCAGTAATCGGCCCCGACGTCCCCAGGATAAAACAACCCCAGATTAACACTGTTTCAATCGATTTTACACAAAACCGATTGGTATACTCACACCCAAATCTTGGATATTATGCTCGGTATCAAACGAAAACAAGAAAAACAGTATCCACGAAAATACAAATCTGATTATTCTCGGTTTAGCAAGAAAACAGAAACAAATTTGATAATTCTAGATTTTGGTTGCAATGGTCATGCACGAGAACTGTGACTTGAAAACAATTAAAAAAATTTCAATGGTCATGCATGTTTCTCTCTTTTTTATTTGACTTCAACTCTGCAATCTTTTTTTTTTTCAACAGGAAAATATTGTTTATATATAAGGAAGTGCGAATTTATGATCTTTAATTTTTTTTTTCTTAAAAAACGTTGGGGATCACTCTTCTTTAATTCAAACAAAAACGTTTACAAATTAACATTGAAGAATCAGTTTTTTTTTTACAAATTAACTCCCCTTTAATGATGGACAATAAAGAATAAAAAACATTTGCAAAAATTAAATCAAAAAAACGTGTTTAAATAAAAATAAATGGACTGTTACATGTTGCTGGAAAATTAAGGAGCATAAATGTAATAATTTTTTTCATTCAAAACATGTAACTCATGTAATTCCCATTTATTGAAATTCAAATTTACAACAATCCCCCCACTTGAATTTTAATAAAACATTTTCATCGAACAATATGATATAAGGTCGTGCATAAATAAAGGTGTCTTTCGACTTGAACATTTACATAGTGGTGACGATTCAGATTATACTAGAGTAACTCGTAGTTTTGAACTATATCTCTGACAACGTCACACACACAAACCTTTCAGGGTGTAGTCAAAAGCCCGAGCATTACAGCCGTGCTCGTATATCCCAGTATAGTGAATGCTCTAGAAATTTTTGCCTAAAATTTCATAAGAAGCGGCCCCACTTTTAGATTCACATAGGTGTGTCTATCAAGAGTACTCATGTAGCTAGGTACTCCACTCTACATAGAGTATAAAACACATTAAGAGTTAAATAACTCATCCTTCTATCGCTTCAGGATATCATGCTCTCAGAATGGAACTCACAAATAAAATAATAGCATGATTCATCATCACTTCATGACTTGTTATTACCCATTGAACCTATTTCTTGGGATCTCCAGTCTATAAGGTCGGGTTACCATCATAAGTGACTGTCTAATGGCAATAGTCTCATTCTTTTCTAGGTATTGGATATCTTCTCTTTTGCTAGTCCTTTTATCAAAGGATCAGCTAAATCATCATCAATTTGTACATGATCCATTCTAACAGCTCCATAAGAGAGGTATTCTCTAACTGTACTGTGTATCTACAATCTCTTACTGTTATAAAAATAGTTCTGAATATTTGTAATAGCCCGGTACTATTACAATGGATCAAGACAACTGGTATCAGTTTCTCCCATAAAGGGGTATCTAATAGCAAGCTTTATAATCAAGCTGCTTCTTCACAAGCTGATGCTAGTGGTATCATCTCATACTCAAGGAAATATATCCCTTAGTAACATTGGAATCATCCGAAAGGGTGTTCCAATTAACATCGCTATGTCCTTTAAGGACAACGAAAAACCTCTGATAATGTAATTCTAGGTTCATGGTCCTTTTTCAGGTCACTTATAACCCTCTCAATAGCATACTAATGCACATACCAGGTCTATTAATAATCTACATAGTAATCCTATGACATATGCAATGTCAGGTCTAGTGTTGTCACGACCCCCTCCCTAGGGCGGGCCCAACCCTAGAAAGAGGTCCGCGATCAACTTCAGCTCGAGCACTCTATATGACAAACCCACCATTTGATCTCACACAACAATACATCATAAATTACAAATACATGGAATATACATCAAATACATGGTTTACGACACGTCTTAATAATATACAAGTGACGACTCAAATGTCTGGACCAACCCGAAAATACAACTGTGGCACGTGGATCAAATTCTGGTACTGCTTCTACTCTGCTCACGAACTACCTGGAATGTTTGGGGAAGAGGGGAGTGAGCTTAAAAAGCTCAGCAAGTAAGCACTCATTCTCTCAACATGACCTCACTAACAAAATAGGAATATATATATATATATATATATATAGTAATTAATATATGAAAATATCAGTTTAGATATGTAACAGCTATCTCAGGCAGAACATAATCACAACAACACATCTCAATCAAACAAGGTTTGCTATCCGGATTCGGTATAATAATGGATTGAAACCATTGGGAGAGTCACTCTCTTACCCCCAAGGTTTCCCTCCATATAATCTCACATAATGTGCAAGAGGGGGATTGAACCACACGCCTCTGCTAATCTCGCATAATCTCGCATATCCGACCATTATCCTACTAAATCCGGTAGCATAACAATAATCTCACACAACATCCAATGCAACACATCTCATCTCATCTCATCCATCAACTCATCTCAAAATCGCATAGTACTCAATACTTCAATTCATAGTACAAATATACAATTTATATCTGAAATTAGTATTCACCATTTATGTTCTCATGCTATCGATTACTCAGTAAATTTTCCAACGAACATATATAAATATATATGTATATATATATTTATATTATAATATCATATATGAAAATAACATATATTATAATGTCATCAAAACAATCATCCCACAACAATACAAACATCCATCAAACATGGTTGTTAATCCGGGCTAAGTATAATAGTGGATTGAAACCAATGAGAGAGTACCTCATCACAACTCTCATGGCTTCCCACCATATCAAACCAGTGGAAGTGTACCTCATCACAACTTCCAAGGTTTACCATCAAATCAAAACCAATGGGAGAGTATCTCATCACAACTCCCAAGGTTTTCCATAATCTCATACCACCTGATGTATCATCACATCTCATCTCCGACCACTATCATACAAAACCCGGCTGCATAACACAACAACACACATCATCCAATACAATCACATCTCACATCCAATCCATCAATCTCATCTCAACAATCATGATTTCATATTTATCATGCTTTCAATATCTCAATATTATATCTCAACAAAATATATTTAATATAAATATATATATAATTATAATATACCATTATATTTATATATACCGACTCTCACAACAACCATCAATCATCAAACAATATGTTAAGAGAATCACCACAGAGTGTACTTACCTTTACCCATGCAAAAGCTCTGAATAAATCTATATCCTCGCCAAAAAATCTGAAAAATGTAAAATTACGATCAGGTCCCTCAACTTATCCAAAATTACGATTTTACCCATAAACTTTTTAAATTTCCATTTTAGCCCTATACTTTTCTAATATGTTCGAAATAGTCCTACAATTCTTAAATATTATAATTACGTCCAAAACTTTCCAATTCTATCATTTACACCCCAAAACGGTAATAATCACATACCGAGCTCCAACGATCTCTAAATCTCTCAATGAAAGATCCACTGGTCAGCAAACATCTCAAGGATCACAATGAAGGCTTCGGAGTTCGCTGATACGCTTAACGATGCAAGCGGGCCCCACAACTAAAAAGCGGGCCCCACAACCAAAAACTTTCAACGGTGGATATATATACCAAAACGCTCGTATAATCGATAGTAACAATCTGATGTGTTTGGATCGCCGATCCAACGGTCGGATCTCAACTTCCAGTATAAATCCTGAATTACCTGTAGTTATAAAACGGAAAACAACCCAAACGATGTCGGATCGGGAAGTGACCACTGCCGTTGGAAAGATCTCGGCCTGAAAAGTATCCACTCGCCGGAGGTGACGTCATAAGTGATCGGAGGTGGCCGGAAAATGCAGAAACGACGGCGACATACCGTCCTCTTCCGGCGGCGCGTGGGGGTGCGTCCGGCGTCCGTTCGGCTTGTTCTCGGCGGATCTGGAAAGCTGACGTCGGTAGATTTCCGATGGACCGGCGCGTGGCGGCGGCTGATCGACGGAGGAGTGGCGGCGATGGTTTCAAGAATTGGCAGTGAGAGAGAGTGTGAGAGAAGAAAGAAGAAAAAAATAGAAGAGAGAGAAATAAGTTTTTTTTTTTTTAAGATCCCACACGTCTGATTCTCTCTCTCTTTTAAAATCTTTCCAAAAGCAATTTTTTTTTTTATATTCTCTTATGCCCCACTGCTTATTTATCAATTCATTTTTTTAAAGTATTACAAGTGTAACCAAAACATAACGTCAATTACCAATGTTCTTGAACAACTTTACACTAGAGTTATAAGGAGTACATGAAAATTTAATCTTTGATTCTCTTTTCTGATCTAGTAAATTAATTCTGAGAATTACATTAGTTTCTTCTAAGTTTTTTTTTTCATTACAGATTTAGAAGACAACATAGAATTCAACAGAATTAACAACATGCATATAGAAAAATAAACATATCAATAGATAAACATTTCACATTTTTTAAACCTTTATAATGCATGTATTTTTCACATTCAATTACTTTAAAACTATGAGTAAAACATTAGAGGTAAAACCCCCCACTATTTCCAATTTATCATTGGAGGTCGAGCCCCCCACTATTTCTTAATTAAAAGAAATTTTTTCATTGAAAATATATTCATATAAATCATAAAATTTATATGTTTCTATTAATGTTATACTCAAAGTTCTACGTTCTCAAACCTTCCATATTTTATAAAGTAAAATTTAAAATTTCACATCACCGGTTTCAGCCACTATAGTGGTTTGGAAACCATTAATCACATTTATCGTATTCACAGCTTGCACATAGAACTAGAACAAAGCATAATCATAGTAGACATGACAGAAAATGACAATGCCTACCCACCATCCCTCAAATCCACCAAATATGTTGATCTCAAATATCGTAGTAACAAGTTGGTCTTTGGTAAGATTCGCTTTTGGAGCAGAACTCTTTAACCAAAAGTTCCGGGCAAGGTGCCCTGGTTTGCTACAGTTGTAGCATTGGAACTAACTACTATCATTTCTTGAGGGAGGTTAGTGTCCATCCAGATTGTTTCAGTTTCGGTGATTATGATTCTTGTTAATCATAGGGTCATAATCATTCATATTGAAACAAATACCATATATGCATGTATTTAGGACAGCCTTAACGTTCTAATACTCTTTTGTAGTAAATTCATCATGATAAATATCAAATAATGCATCAAACATACCATTGAGAATGTGATTCCCACATATTTCATCATCGTTGTCCAATTTTTATCTCTCATTAATTTCAGCAATTGATTCATCTTCATTACCTTCTGCTTAGCAATTATGACAACATTTGCATATGATTCCCGGCTCTTGTATATGAGGCCAGTGAGAGTATATGCATATAAGCCTCTAGGAAAAACAATGTCAGGAATCACTGCTATACTTAGCAATGCCAACCTCCATGCTTCTCACTAACAGCATGTTGAACAAGAAGAGTATCCGTTGAAACGTTGTCTCTATCCAGTGTACATTCAATAAGCAATCGCAGTATATGAAGAAAAACACACAATGAGAACAATCATACTTGTCAGCAAATGAAAAGAGTTGGAAAAACAATTAGCAAGCTTCGCTCTTCTACTTCTCTGCCTCAGGTGGCAATGTCTTTGCTGCTTCAGCAGTTGGCTCAGCCATTATATATACAACAAAATGGGAACAACCTTCAAGTCTCAATAGAGATTAAGCACAAAGAGATCTAAGCTGATTAAATCATTGACACATGAAAGATCCAAGCACCATTTTGAACTAACAAGTAACAACAGAGTTAAAAGTGTTCATTTATTTTCTAGGACGAGAACCGATGAAAGTAATTTATGTTAGGAAAATGAACTATATGATTGTATGAAAAACGTGACATTTGAATTTTGGATGTCAGAAACTTGAAATTGCGTTCTAACAGTGTACAATTTCGGAAATTTTAACTTTGCGCAAATTTCATATTTTGGCCATAATGTTTTACTCTGATATCAGATTGAGGCGATTCTAATTCCAGATGAAAGAAGACTCAAATATCTACAACTTTACTGTTTATAAGAATTTATAGTTCTAAGGTTTTCAAGTTTGAAATTGGTGAAGATATCAATGTGTGTTGCATATAATTTTAATTTTTAGAAAATAAAGTACAAAAGTACAAAGTAAAAAAGTAAAAAAATAAAAGTTAAAATGTCACAATCCACTGGATTGTGATAAATGTTTCCAAAATGATCAACAAAAATCAAAAAAGTCAAAAAGGAAAAAGAAAAAAATAAATTAGTAAAAGTTTGTTGTTTGTATTTGATTTGGAAAGTTGTAATTAATAATTGAGAGATGAGAACTTCTATTATAAATAGAGGTGCTCACCTCTCATTTTCTTCATGTTTTCTTTGAAAGTTTTCTTGTAGAATTTAGGAGAGGGTGTCCTGTGTGTTTTATTTTTTAAGCTTCTTGTAATTTCTTTTCTTTTGGTAATAAAATTTTGCATATTTTTATTCAAATCATTAGTAGTTAATTTCATCATGCTGGGATAAAAAGTGAAGCTCTTAATATGGGAATATAAATTAATATTATTTATATTATAATATATAAATAGTAATCTGAATAAGTAATTTAACTCTGAATTAATTATTGACAAATTATGTTACTGTCTTTATGGCTGGTTTTATTTATTTGGCATAATTGAGTACCTAACTGGACTTGTTTTAGACAAATGTTATCACCGCCTTTATGGCTGGTTTTATATGTTTTGACATAATTAATTCCTGAAGTAAATTAACTGGGTAATAATGACAATTTGTATATTATAAAAAATCAGATTTCCCTATATTTGAAATATTAAGAGTGAATCTCCTAACCCCGATATTTTAATTTATTATTGTAATTCAATTTAAATTTTTCATCACTTCAAACAGAACCAATATTTTTATTTCACTCGAATTGTTATTTTGTTTTACTAAATTTATTCCCTGTGGATTGACCCCGGACTTATCGGGTTTTTTTATTACTTCGACACTCTTATACTTAAGAGTAAAGAACCACTTTGTAAGTGTGTCAGTTGTCATCGGTTCGGTTTGTAAATAAATGAGGAAAGTCAAGTGTGTCCTAAAATAAATGTTAAAACCAAACCGAATCAAAATGGAAAGTTAAGTTTACCCTAAAACTAAATATTAAAACAGTGCTACTCAAGTTCATGTTTTGAAGTTTTGGGTTCGGTTCGGTTTTAAACCAAACCGAATCAAAACTAAAATCGAAATATTAAAATCGAACTGAACCGAACAGAACTAATCGATTCGGGTCGATTTTAACATTTCGGTTTATTTCGGTTCCTAATATTATGAACCGATCGATTTTCAATTAGGTTTGGTTCACTCTGACATCGAACCAAAACCGATTCTGCCCACTCCTAATCCTAACACCCCTAAACCTAATTGAAACAAAGCCCCTTATAAGAGGGGTTGTTCAATAACAAAAACCCCCCACAATTCATTCGGTATTAATCACACTTAGTTAGGGGTGGTAAAACAAATCAACGAATCAAATTTATATCGAATACTAAACGAAACGAATCAAAATGTGATGGATTCGTATTCGATTCGTTTATTAAACGAATCGAATACGAATATTCGTTTAGTCATGATATTATTCAATAACATAATTTATCATAATTTATTTACATGAATTTTTCATAAATTTATACGTATTAAATATATAATTAATATATTTATTAAAAGTATCTCATCAAATATCAACAATATTAATTTTTTTATGGTAATTAGTTATAATTTCTCGAATCTTAATTGAAAAATAACAATAACTAGTAAAAGAAAACAATAAAATGAATCCTAAACGAATCAATGAGCTTAAATTCGTATTCGATTCGTTTAATAAACAAATCGAATCGAATTGACCCATTTATTAAACGAATCTATTTTTTTCAAACCCGTATTCGCTTTAAAGCGAATCGAATCGAATCGAACGAATAAATGAATCATAACCCAAATTGCCACCCCTACACTTAGCTAACAAGAAAAGTAGAAAACATGTTGTAG